>PVIY010048130.1:0-17463 GCA_004026745.1 Myrmecophaga tridactyla | reverse complement strand
AACTCCCAAGAAATTTCACTTAATTATTTTGTAGCAAACAAGTTCCTGGAAGCAAGCAGGCCCCCGTCCTGCCACCACTGCCACCCTGTAACCCCTCATCTGCTTCTGTAAACTCAGCTTTCTCAACCCTTCCTGGTTGTGGTCATCAGCATGCAGTCAATTGCCTCCCTTGAGTGTAGCCAGTTACCATATTAGAAAAACACTACAAGCTACTCTGTCTATAAACATCTTGTATCAGCCCCTAATCGGGGTTCAGACATTTCAGAGTCTACTCAGTTGAGCCCTACAGCCATAGACTAATAAAACCTATTTCCTGAAACTTCAGAGCCTCGATCCTGGTTCCTTCTGTTTCTGTGTAATGTTCCTGGAGATTTGTAGCCTTATTCCTGGTTACACACTCCAGTCCTGTTTCTGCATCACATTCCTGGAGGCTCTGGCAGAGGCTTGTTCCTGGTTTTGTGCTACATTTCTGGGTGCTTATCGGGGATTGAGAGGTTGGTGATATTCTCACCTCCCTCGCCTCTGGCGGCAATATCACCTGGATGGGAGATTTGATGGAATCCAGTGTTGCCACCATCTTTCGGATTCCTGACCTCCCCAACCAGGGCACTTGTCACCACTGAAGTGAGGTTCCTGGGAGCACCGCCCACGTGACTGGTAGGCATCTGGGTGCATTACGTATCAGCCCACTTGTAAAAGGCTAGGGGAGCCTGAGTGGAAGGGGAGCCTGATCACCTCCCAGGACTACCCAAGTACCCTTGGTCTCCACTTGGACAACCAAGCAAAATGGAAGTCATCAGGTCTGGTTCTGGGAAGGGCGTGTCCATTGAATGTGCGTGACTGTGTGAGTGAAAGGAAGTCCTGGGCCATAGGAGCCATGTTCCATGCCCCCGTTGAGTTCAGACCCTGTGATTCCTGCATCCCCATTGGGGTGTGGCCTGGTTCTATCCAGTACACCAAAAGAAGAAGACCCCTGCCTTATTTTGTCTCACCAACACCCACAGCCCTGCCAAATTCCTCCTTGGTGAGCCCAGACTCCCCCAGTAGTTCAGAAACATCGCCTGAGGGTCCACTGAGTTCGACCACTCCTGGCACTGCCCCCCACACTGAGCCACGGCAGCTGCGGCCCTAAGTGGGCATAACAAACAAGACAGAGGACCCTGGCCAGAAAAAGACTGGCAAGGCTGAGCACCCCTGGGATGGAACCAGTGTGCCTACTGCAAGGGGGAAAGGCATTGGGAGAGGTGTCCCAACAAATCTGCCCCGTTGGCACACAGGAAAAGGCAGGACGCCAGCTCCAGGCCTCACCCTGACCCTGCCGCTATTGCCCTGGCTGGTGATGAGCTTTCTGACTAGGACAGACCAGGTCCCATTTTTCTAGCCCCCAGGAACCCATGGTTGAAGTAAAATTGGGGGTGGGGTGGGACAAGAACTGGACCGTATAGTAGATACCGGTGCCAAATGCTCAGTAGTAACCCAGCTTCTGGTGAGCTCTGTTGTTTTTAAGCTGAACGGTAGACACAGTCAGTGCCGCCAGCATGGTATGGAAAAAACCATTCCTGGAAACCAGAGAATGCAGTACTGGGGGCTGCTCAGTGTCATACCAGTTCCTATATGAGCTGGAATGCCCAGTGCCACTACTGCGGAGAGACCTCCTCAGGAATGCCCAGATTACTTTTAGGTCTGGAGGAAAAGCCTCCTTAGGGACTGATGGCCCCAGAAGATCTTACTTCTAATCGCACCAGCGGGTGAGGAATGGCAGCTGCATGAGGAGCTCAGGGCGGAAGGGGAGGTCTGCCCTAGCCTGTCATTTCCAGACATTCCAGGCGTCTGGGCTGAACACAATCTACTGGCCCTAGCCAAACACTAGCCCCCTGTGGTGATCATCCTGAAACCGATGGCAAGGCTGGCAGCAGTATGGCCGTATCCGATCCCCCAGAGGGCTCTCGAGGGAATCCAAGGCCACCTATTACAGCTAGGATGCCACTAGATCATCCGGCCCTGCAACGCTCATAGAATACCCCACTACTACCCGTGAAGAAAGCCCAAACAGGACAATTCCACCCAGTCCAGGACTTGCGAGCAGTCAACACAGCCACAGAAACCATCCACCCGGTGGTCCCTAACCCATACACTTTCCTTAGTCTGGTCCTGGGGAAAGCCGCGTGGTTCTCTTGCCTGGACTTGAAGGATACCTTCTTCTGTATCTGGGAAGCCCCAGTCAGTCCTTTCCTTTTTAAATGTATTTTTATTGAGATGTATTCTCATGCCATATAATCTATCCAAAGTATACAGTGGTTCACGGTATCATCATATGGTTGAATATTCATCACAACAATCAATTTTATAATATTTTCTTTACTCCAAAAAATAAAAAAAGAACAAAAACATCCAATACCCCTTATTCCCATACACATTATTTATTATTTATTTTTGTCTTTATTTTATTGACTTGTGCCAATACAGTGAATAATCCATGGTCACACTGTAAAAGCTATATAGTTACACAATCATCTTCAAGAATCAAGTATACTGGAATACAGTTCAACAGTTTCAGGTATTTCTTTCTAGTTATTCTAATACACTAGAAACTTAGAAGAAATATTTATATAATGCATAAGAATAACCTTCAGAATGATCCTTTGACTATTTGTAATCTCTCAGCCACTGAAACTTTATTTTGTTTCATTTATTTTCCCCCTTTTGGTCAAAAAGGCTTTCTCAATCCCTTGATGCCAGGGTCAGGCTCATCCCTGGAAGTCATGTCCTATGTGTGTGTGTGGTGGGGGGGCAGGTTAGGTAGTGAGTTTATGTGTAGATTTGATGTAGAGAGAAAAGCCACATCTGAGCAACAAAAGAGGTTCTCTGGGTGTGACTCTTAGACATAATTATAAGTAGCATTAGCTTCACCTCTGCAGGAATAAGTTTCTTAGGAGTAAGCCCCAAGATCTAGGGCTTGGCTAATTAAATTGGAAGCCCCTATGCTTGAGAGAATATCAGGAATTTCCCGGGTAGGAAAGTTTAATATTTCCACATTTTCCCCCAGCCTCTCAATGGGACTTTGCAAATACTTTTTTATTTTCTGCCCCAAATACTCTGGGATATATTGGGGTATTATATTAATCTGTACAGAATAACCAGATCTCATTCCCTATTCTATGTTCCTTGTAATTATGTTGTTTAAATAAACTGACTGTGCAGATTAAATTGGATAGTGTCCTACAGAAAATATAAATTTTGTGCCAAATAAGCATCTCTTCTTATGGTCTCACACGGAAGTTGGCATCTTAAAATGCAGTCAATATCATCTTTGCCCCACATTCTGATTTACCCTAGTCCTAACCAAAGTTTCATTCATATCTCTAATTGAAGTCTGACCTCTTTTTCAACTTGTTAAACAGTTGCTGTATGGATTATTGCTGACTTTCAGAGCTGCAGCTTTACCTCTGAGTCTCAGGTGTCACACAGATACCAAAGTTCCAGCTATGACTAGGTTATACACAAAGAGCTCAGCATCCCAGAATTTAGAAATAACTATTACCATTTAGGGATAGATGTGACAGCTATAAGAGCTTACAATCTAGGACCCTTTACAATGAGGCTTCCCTGATAACCTATGTTCTCAAATTCAATTCTCAGAGTTTCCTCATTATAGTTAGTCAATACTAGTGAGGCCTTACAGTATTTGTCCTTTTGTTTCTGGCTTATTTCAGTCAATATAGTATCCTCATGTTCATTCACCTAGTTGCATGCCTCACAACTTCATTCCTTCTTGCAACTGCTCAATATTCTATTGGATATTGTTCTAGTTTGCTAGCTGCCGGAATGCAACACACCAGAGACGGATTGGCTTTCAATAAAAGGGGATTTATTTCATTAGTTCTTCAGAGAAAAGGCAGTTAACTATCCACTGAGACTCTTTCTTACGTGGAAGGCACAGGATGGTCTCTGCTGATCTTCTTTCCAGGCCCCTGGGTTCCAACAACCTTCCCTGGGGTGACTTCTTTCTACATCTCCAAAGGCCTGGGCTGAGCTGCAAGTGCTGAGATGAGGAATGCTGAGCTGCTTAGGCTGTGCTACATTGCACTCTCTCATTTAAGCACCAGCCAATTAAGTCAAATGTCACTCATTGCAGCAGACACGCCTTCTAGCCAACTGCAGATGTAATTAGCAACAGATGAGGTTCACGTACCATTGGCTTATGTCTGCAGCAACAAGACTAGGTATGCTCACCTGGCCAAGTTGACAACTGAATCTAACTAACACAGATGTATACACCAAAATTCACCATTCCCTTCATCCGTATCCTTAAGTCACCTATTTGCATTGCAGATCATGAGTAATGCCACCATAAACAATGGTGTGTAAATGACCATTTGTGTCCATGATTTCAGTTCTTTCAAGTATACATCTAATTAGGATCATATGGAAACCCTATACTTAGCCCTCTGTGGAACCACCACACTGCCCTTCAGAGGGACTGCAGTGATCTACTTCCCGACCAACATCTACAGCAGCACTTGTATTTTTGTTTAATTTTTAAGCAGTTTTAGTCACAGACCATACAATCCATCCTTAGCAGACAATCAATGGTTCCTGGTACAATCACATAGTTACTCATTCACCACCACGACCTGTATAAGAACATTTCTATTTCTTCTGCAAAGAAAGAAGAAGAGGAAAAAAAATAAAAATAAAGGTTAAAAAAAATAAAATAAGGAACAACAACAAGAATCCCATACACCTCCCTTATATCCCCCTCTTACCAACATTTAGCTTTGATATATTACTTTGGTTACAATAAATGGGGAAATATTACAATGTTACTATTAACTATATACCTAGTTTGCATTGATTGTATTTTTTCTATACCTCGTCCCATTTTCAACACCTCACAATGGTGACATTCATTTGGTGTCCCTCATGTAAAACCTTTCCTATATTTCCACACTTAATCACCATCATTGTTCTCTCTGGGTTTCGCTAAATTATGCAGTCCCAGTTTTTATCCTCTATCTTTACTTCTAATAGTACACATGCCCCCAGCTACCTTTTGTCAACCATATCCAGACTCTTCTCTAAACCTCTCTCCCATCTTTTACCATCTGCCTGTAGTGCACCATTTATCGTTTCTTGTAGAGCAAGTCTCTTGTTCACAAACTCTCTCAGTGTTTGTTCATATGAAAATATTTTAAACTCTCCCTCATTTTCTTTGTATGCAGTATAGCAGGGGTCACATTTCATTCTTTTTCCATATGAGTATCCCCTTGTTGCAGCATTATTTGGTGAATTTTTGTTTTTTTGTTTTTCATTTGTTTGTTTGCATAGTTGTTTGTTTGGGAAATGCATGCATCTGGAATTGAACCCGCATCTCCCATATGACAGGCAAGAATTCTACCACTGAACAACCCTTGCACCCCCTCTCCCTCATTTTTTAAAGACAGTTTTGCTGGATATAGAATTCTTGGTCTATATCCAAGAATTTTTTATTGAAATAAAAAATTCACTTTTTTCTCTTTCAGTATTTTAAATACATCATTCCATTGCCTACTTGCCTCCATGGTTTCTGCTGAGAAAGCCACACATAGTCTTATCAAGTTTCTTTGGTATGTGATGGATCACTTTTCTCTTATTGCATTCAGAATTCTCCTTTTGTCTATGATATTTGACAATCTGACTAGTAAGTGTCTTGGAATAGGTTTCTTTGGATCTATTCTGGTTGGGGTATGCTGTACTTAGATCCATAGTTTTAGGTCTTTCATAAAAGTGGGGGAACTTTCAGTGACTATTTTCTCCATTATTCATCCTGCCCCCTTTCCCTTCTCTGCTCCTTCTGGAACACCCATAGCATGTATATTCATGTGCTTCATGTTGTCATTCAACTCCCTGAGACCCTGCTTATGTTTTTCTATTCTTTTCCCTATCTGTTCTTTTGTAGGATTTCAGATGTTCTGTCTTCTAGTTCACTAAATCTTTCTTCTGCCTCTTAAAATCTGCTATTGTAGCTCTCCATTTAGTTTTTCATCTCTTCTCTCATGCCTTTCATTTCCATAAATTCTGCCATTTGTTTTTTCAAGCTTTCAAATCTTTTGGATTGTCACCCAGTGTCTTTTTTATGTCCTTCATCACTTTTGCCATATTTCCTTCAACTTGTTGATTTGATTTCAAAGATTTGTTTAAAGATCTTTATTTAGTTGTTTCAAGTCCTGAATCTCACTTGAAGTGTTAGTTTGTTCCTTTGACTGGGCCTTTGTGCTTCCTAGTATAACTCATGATTTTTCTTTTTTTGTATGTGCTGTATGGCAGAGTCACATTTCATTCTTTTACCATGTGAATATCCCGTTATTGTGGCACTATTTGTTGAATTTCTGTTTGTTTTTGTTGGCTTCCTTTGTTTGTTTATTTGGGAAGTGCATGAGCCGGGAATCAAACCTGGGTCTCCGACATGGCAGGCAAGAATTTTGCCATTGAACTACTCTTACACCCCCTGACTCATGAGTTTTTGATAGGCATCTGGTTCCTTGATTAGTTTATTCTGGAGGTCATTTTCTTTTACCTAGGGTTTTTTGTTGTTTGGCTTTGTTCTTTCTCGGTTCTTTGGCTTTCAGTTCAATTTATTTTAGATGTCTAGAAGAAATGCTTTCGATTCCCGGTGCTTGCCCATTTAAAAAAAAAAAACAAAAAACTAGAAGAAATGCTGCTTAGTTTAACTGATCAACATTTTTTAGCTCCTGTTTCCCTGGTTCTTGCCCTACCTATATGGAAGTTTTTTGAGGAGGGTATCCTGAAATATGATCAACCCTAATTAGATTTTCCCATTTAAGACAGACCCAGGTCTCAGGATAAGGTGTAATTAGTATCAAGTTTACCTGAGGATGAAACCCAGCAGGGTGCCAGACTTTCTGGTGAAGCCTCTTGAGTTGTGCTTTTCCTATCCTTCCCAGCAGGTGGTGGTTGTCAACTTACATCTCCCCACTCACCCAGCCCAGCCCAAGCCTGGAGTCCACCCCACAGAGACACATCACCTGCAGCCACCCCCACACAGGGCAGCCCTTCTTCGGCCTCCTTCAGCTCTCCACCAGATAGTGGTGAAGGAACACTGGAAGGAATGGTACAGGGGTTGAGGCAGGGTGGTGTGTCCCTCCTGGGCCAGCCACAGCCCCTCACCCATGAACAATGGCGGAGCTCCTTCATGTGGCGCAACCAAGATCCCCAGCTCAGTGAACAGGTGCACCGTGTGTGAGCACTGCAGATCACGCTTAAGGCAAAGCTGCATGAGCTTCAGGTTCTGGAGGAAGTTCTAGGTGACCCTGAGCTGACCAGAGAGAAGTTCCGATGGTGGAAAGAGCACAATCAGGAGCTGTACTAAGAGGGTCTGGGGGCTTGGGGAGTGGCACAGGCTGCGAATGACTTTCAAGTCCCAACTTCTGACTCCAGAGAACATTCCTCCCAACCCCTGTCCTCTGACCACAAGAAGCACCCCTATCTCCTGTCCCTTGACCCCACTGAGCAACCTCCAACCTCCTGACCTCCGACCTTAGCCTCTGATCCCTGACCCCAAGGACCACCTCAATCCTTGGCCTCTTGTATGTGGTTCTCACCTGAGTAGAGCAGGGCATCTTTGGATTCTGATTGAAGTCAGAAACACCACTAGTCCATGGTTTCACCCCAAGTTGACCCCCTTGCCTAGACTGCCACCATTTCTGCTCCTCCCTCCCCTGGAGTAGGTAGAATGAGCTTTGTGCTACTCCCTCCTCCCTTGTCAAAGAAGGAGCAGGAAGGCTGGGTTGTGAGAAACTCTCTCCCACCCAATCCTCTAATCTGTGGGGACCCTTGGCAGTTCTTTCCCTGAACTAGATCTGTACAGGTGTCCATCAGGTTACAAAGAGACACTTTTCATCAAATAAAGCCACTTTCTCTAAAATGAAAAAAAAATGTATTTTTCATTTTAGAGTTAAAATAGCTTAAAGTGTTTTTCATTTAGAGTTAAAATGGTTCATTTTAGGCTTAAAGTGTTACAAGTTCCTTTAATTCTCAACAGAAACTGTCCCTGCCACGGGCATGGTTGAGACAGTGGCTGAGGCAGAAAGTGAATTTAAATAGTTTCTGTATTCAAGCCCTTAGGGTCTGAATTCTTTTTATAATTGAGAACTGGGACTTGTCCTGGGCCCTACCCCCCTTTTCTTGGGGAAGATACACTGTTAGGGAATCATCTCCTTCACCTGATTGGTTACCTTGTCTCTTAGACATTCCTCAGCTCCACCCTTGCCTGGGTCACTGCTGACAATTGAAAATGCCTGTAGCTTTCTTTAATGGGCTGCTAACAAGTTAAATGAACAAAGAAATCTGGGTTGACCTTTCAGGAGCTGGAATTGGTATACAGCTCTATGTATACCCTTCTTTTGGGGCACAACGCTTTTTCCAGTATTATGTGCTCAGCCAATTCCAAATCCTCTGTTTTTGCTGTTGTTGTTGTTTGTTTGTCAGTCCTGCTGCCTCTTTGTTGATAGAGACTCTGGGTTGCTTTCCTGCTTGCTCCAGATTTATCTGTGCTTGGAGTCTGTATTCAGCAGTCCAGTTTTTTAAGTTAAATCTACAATTCAAGCTTGTTTGGGCAATTGCCTTGCTCCTACAGAGATTGCTTCTTTTTCCCATGGGAAAATGACTCCAAAACAGTCAGCTGTGCCAGTGGGCTTCTCCCCATTTCTACCAGTGTCCTTCTACCCATTTCAGACTGGTAAATAATGTGTGTCTGGTCATAGAAGTCCCTAAAACAGTTGTTCCAGATGGTTCCTGGCTATTTATTAGCTACCCTAGGAGATGAACTCAATTCTACACCTCCATCTTGTCCTATCTCCTCTTGACTTTTTAAAAAACAAAGTAATTTAGTTTTTTTGTTTGTTTGTTTTTTGTTTTTTTTTTTTAACATGGGCAGGTTCCAGGAAATGAATCTCCAGCACAGCAGGTGAGAATGCTGCCACTGAGCCACGGTGTACCGCCCAAAGATAGTTTGAAGATGGTGAATGGGACTGATTTGATTAAAACAGGTCAAGAAGCGATGTAAAATAAGAGTGCCTTTCACCATAGAGTGTGGCACTGGCCTTTGTGACCTGTGCTGATCTGTAGTCGCACTCTGCAGCCGATAGCCCCTTCAGTAAGACAAGCAAAACCTCTTAATAGTGCTGCACGTGGGTTCATATTTATGCAGCAATCTGTAGAAGTTCTATCTCCTGATGCATGCCCTTTGGAAAAATCCTGACAGCCTCCATCAGCAAACAACTTTCTGTGAAAGCTGACACTGCTCTTGCCCCAGCCCCTCTGGAGGCCCCTTCCCAGTCCTTGTGAGAATCCCAGGATTGGAGGATGTGATCAAGAGGTAGCTTTACCGGATAAGGTCAGCATTATTATTCTCTTGATAACTGATAAAAGGAACATTTTAAATCTATATCCATCCTAAAGGAAACACGCCTGAAGCTGTCAGCAAAAAGGCTACTCAAAAGCATGAAACCAGAATGAGGGGCAGTTTTGCATATATTTCCACTCATTCTGATGTTTTCCATTTTCTTTCCTCTATGACATCTTTCATATATATCATTATAACTGTTTCTCTTTATTATCGTTAGTCATAGACTCATGGAGATTAGTCATTATTAAACTTCTTTTTCAAATAAGTATCAATAAAGGCCACAACCAAACAATCTTCAATGGCCTTCCTGAGGATAACTGCTATTTTGTACACTGGGGTTAGTGACTTATAACTGACTTGAAGTACAGTAACTTCTTATTCTTTGAATCTTCCCTGTTTTTTTTTTTTGTTGGATTGATGAAGCCAATTGCTCCCTCCTTTACTTTCTTTTTTTCTTTTTCTTTTTTAACCCCAAGCATATGGAAGGAGAGATGCCCTCATTTCTAGAAATGTCTTCCTCTGACTAAATCCTTAGCCAATGCCCTGTCTTTAAGCCAGATAATGGCAGCTATAGCAGCCAGCTATCTTCTTTCTGATGGGTCTTCAGCCCTTGCTTCCTGACTTTGAATGACTGGCTGACTACACTACTTTATAAAGCAAACTTGCTTGTAAATTTTCATAGAGAATGAAGGCAGACCTGAGAAAGGCTCCAGAATCTTTTCACAAGGTGACTGTGATCAAAAGGGAAACATTCTACCCTCTAGACTCATGGAGATGCTCAACCAAGGGCCAGGCCTGGGACTGACTCTGGATGTCCTCTGCATGACAGCTTAAGACTCATGAACTGCTCCTTGCCAGGTGAGTCTGAAAAACAGATTTTGACTTTCACAGTTCAGCTGGAAAGAAACTGCCTTCAGAAAAGTGGATCATCTAACTTTACGTTGCATGTTAAGTGTGCTACTAACTTCAAAATAAGTTAATTTTCCTAGAGGAAACTGTTTCTAATATCGTGTAATTTGTGACTTAAAAGCAGTAGACTTGCCTTGTGAGTGCTTTCTTTGCATTCTGTAAGAAAAGAGACCTGAAAAGAACTTAGGTTGCAAGAAAAAAAGACATAAGGTACATTTTATTTTCTTTTTCTCTAAGGTGTTTTTTGTGAATATGTAATTGTAAGTGTACAGTATACCACTTTAGTACAAATCTTGTACTTTGCCAATGAAGGTCTTTTCTGTAGAATTTGTAATGCTACCAATGATTTTAAGCATCTTCTGCTGATGAATGAAATGTCTTGTGTCCAGAAAGATGAACTAGTCATTATAAGTGCCAGTAGGGGGATGGAGGAAGGTTGGCCTTTAATTTAGAGTCTTCAACCAAACAGCCATTCGCACACTTAATGCTTTCAGTTTAACAAATGTCCACATTCTATGAAATACAAGGTGAAGTTGTTTACAAATCACACACACACACACACATACACACACAAACTTTTTTTTTAATGCTATTAGGTTTAACTATTTAAAGGTCATGGAGGAAGGACAACAGAGTACCTGCTGTCCCACTGCCTATCACTCATTAGTTCTCTCATCTCTCTCTCCTTCCAAGCCCTCCTCCTTTCCCTAATATTGTACAATTGTTCTGGGGAACTCCAAATTCTTCTCTTTCATATATGCATAGTAGCATATATTAGGGATAATGGAATACTCAGTTAAACTCCTCTTAGGGAAATGGGTACTTTTTTATCTTATAGTTATACAATGAAAAGAGGCCACTTAGGTTATCATTTCCAAACTAAATAAAACATAGTGCTAGATCACTTGTCTATATCCCTAAACATAGAAGGACTGGAAATTTATTTTTGGTTTTAATTCTACCACACAACTTACCAAGAAAATTAAACTAGATATAGACCTAGGAATTAAGACTATGGTGTATAATGTATCATTATGGTGGAAATGCCTTTGTTGAAGGCAAAAATTCTAGCCACAGAAATGACATGTGTCTGATGGTCCTAGAACACAGTAAATGATTGCCTAAAAAAATGAATGGAGATCAGAGAAATAAAACAAAACAAAGCTGATGAGAAATGATTTCTAAATCTAAAATCGTCCAAATTAGTGGAGAATAGAGCAAAGTAGGGTAGCATAAAGCTGATAGAAACTCAGAAATCAGAAAAGGAGATTAGGTAATAGATTCAGAAAAAGATTTTGCTGAGCAAAAGGGAAGAAGGATAGGAAGGAAGTAGGGGGAGATGTAATTCTCATCACTTTGATGAACAAGGAGATAAATCAACAGGAATGTCAATAGTGGTGTAAACCAAGTCAGTCTTAACAATTCGAGCATAAGGAGCAGGTTACTTAGCAGATAATACAGTTTAAAATGTGAGAAATGACAATGAATAGGTTCTGATAAGAGATATTTAACATATCACAAGGAAAGGTGCATAGATTACCAGGTAAAAGAAAATGCATCCATTAGATATTAGAAGAGGTTTGATTGTATGGAGAGAAAAAATATATAATATTCAGTTCAGACTCATATTCCACAAAAATCAATAATATAGCTATCACAAAGGAAAATGAAAATAATTATAAAAAGACAAACATGAGAAAAGAAAAAAGAGGAAATAAAGGTGGAACTTCATCACTTTTTGTCACATTGTACATTTAAACGCAATGGAAATCATTGCTGGGGAAAATCTATGTTTGATAACATCAAATTAATATTTCTACATGGCAAAATAACTTAAAAGAAAATGACATTATGGGAGATGCTTGCAGCAAATATTACATAAGTAAGATTTTAAATAAAAAAGTTCATATGAATCAGAAATATAACTGTGGCAGGCAACCTCTAAAATAGTCCCCTAATTTACCCTGCTTCCTGTTGTCTGTGCCCTTATGTAATAGCTGCTCCTTGAAAGTCAATTGGACCTAGTGACTTGCTTCTAATGAACAGAAAATGGCAAAAGTGATGGATGTCACGTATGAGCTCATATTACAAAAAGCTGAACCTAATTACTTGCTTATAATGAAAAAAATAGTGCAAATTGATGAAATGTCACTTTAGAGATTAGGTTACAAAGATTATGACTTCTGTCTTTCATGCCCTTTCTTACTTTCTCTCTCACGCCTTTGCTCTTGGGGAAGCAAGCTCCCTGATTGTGAATAGTTCCAGGGAGAGGACCACAAGGCCAGGAACAGAATGAAGTCTCTTGACATCAGCCAACAGACTCAATGTCTGCTTAAAGTCCCGTGAGTGAGCTCGGAAGAGGACCCTCCCTCAATCGCTTGTCCTGGCTGATATCTTAATGGCAGCCTTGAGGTAGGCTTCACAGTGAGGCCTCCATCTAAATCATATGCCAATCCTGAATCCATAGAAATGGTGATATAATAAATATCTGTTGTTTTAAAATAAGTTGTGGGATAATTTATTGTATATCAGTGGATAATTAATAGAAGTGCCAGGATCTTAATTGGATAAAAATGGAAATTTCCAAAGAGAAATTTGGGGTTATATTGATCAGAAGAGAAAGCTACTACATTGGAGGAGAAAATGTATCACATTCAAACTAGAATGCGTATTAGCAAATTCATGAGAGAAAGAAGATAAGGGGGAAAAGAAGATACAGCACAAAGTTCACATTTCTGCTGCCACGACAAACTTGAAGTGAGCAAAAGACACACAATTATAACTTAATAGAATTGAGATTACTGTCCAGGAAAGAGATATTAACAGGCATTTGTGGGAGATTGAATCAGACATGTTTTTATTGCAAATTCTTAATTTAGACATGCTCTTAATTTTAATCTGTGTTTCTATGGGTATAAACTCAATGGAAATAGGATCTCTTGAAGATGTTATTTTTGTTAAGGTGTGGCCCAGCTGAATGAGGGTGGACCTTAATTCAAGGAAAGCCATGAGGAGAAGGTGGAAGCTTGAAGTCAAAGGAATGAGGAAGAAAAAGGAGATCATATCAGCCTGTGTTGATGGGAAGCTGGAATACAAGCCAAGGAACCCCAAAGATCGTCAGAGGGCAGCAACAGAATGTACACTTTGGAGAGAAAGCATTGCCTTGCTGATACCTTGACTGTGGACCTCTGCTAGCCTCAAAACTGTGAGCCAATAAATTCCCATTGTTTAAGACAACCCATTCTGTGGTATTGGTCATAGCACCCTGTTCATCCAAGAAGCCACCAACACCAGCTTCCCCAATTAGGGTTCTTCCTAATTTTACTAATACAAGTAGCAGTTGTTGTGATAATTGGGGTAACTAGCTCCATTTAGTAGAAAGACCGGGAAGGAGTTTTGGAGTGATTTGTGGAGTAGATAAAGGAGGAGATTAAGAGGGGGTGGATTAAAATGTACTGAATACTTGCTGAGCTTGCAGATTTAGGAGAACCATGGGCAGTAAGACTTTTATAGTTTCTTTTGATTTAGGCATGTAGTGGAAAAAAATGTTTTTTGTGAATCTACTCTGCTTCATGTATTCTTCTAGATGGTCACTATTATGTGGGAAGCTGCCTTCCGATTGCAATAGAGTCAAGCTCATCCTCCTAAGAAAGTGTTTTTACACATTTGCTAATAAACATGGCAGCCTTTTGGGTTGATTGCTCTCACTATCTCTTGCTACCCTCAAGAAGGGTCAAAAATCACCCATAATGAATTAGGATCAATACAAAGGGCATTGACAATGTATTTTTAAAATATAGAAAATGTTTCTTGTTCTTATAGATAAAATAATGCCAATGAAAAGAATCAAAGAATCATAGATTGCTCCCCATATGACTCTTATACTCTTCCTATTCAAAGCTAGTTTAAATGTGGTGAAAGAAAAACTTTTATATATTGAGCTAGGTAATTCAAATTAGCTTATACTTTAAAATGAAATACATACGTAATACTAAAATGATAGCAGCATAGATAAAATTTAAAATAAATTATTATGGTATAATAAAATAGTTGTAAAAAAGAAATTAAAAGTGCTAGCATAGGAAAACAAAACAAGTTAACAGGAAAAGATGAAGCTTTAATTTAAAAATGCTAAACATAAAATATCTGCTTCAATTAACTTTTGCTGTGTAATAAATGACCACAAAACTCAATGACTTAACAACAACACAAAGATGTATTCATCATGTTTCTTCTGATCTGAGCTATCTTAGCTAGTGGTTGAATATCGAGGATGGCTTCATTCACATGTTAAGCCCTTAGTTGATGTACTAGGATAGCTGGCATAGCTGGACTTCTGTCCACTAGGTATCATTTTCCAGGAAGCTAGCCTAAGTTTGTTTAAATGATATTCTAGAGTTTCCACATGCAAGAGGGGGCAAGTCCCAGTGTAATGAACAATGTAAAGTCCTAGTCTTTGCTTGCATCATATTTTCTAATGGTCCATTGGCTCAATCAAGCCACGTGGTTAAGACCAGATTTAAGTGGTAGAGAATTAAATTCCTCCATGATAGGAAGAGTCCAAAAGGCACATGGCAAAAAATGTATTGTTTTAATTTCCTAGACTGCTGAAACAAATACTATGAAATGGTTTGGCTTAAACAATGGGCATTTATTAGCTGATAGTTTTGAGACTAAAAGAAAGTCTCATTCAAGGTGTTTCTTCTGGAAGACTTGATTTCTGGGGCGGTCCTTAGTTTGGCACATCATGGTAAATGGTGGCATCTCTGGGTTATACTGATGTTCAGCTTGTTTGTGGCTTTCTCTTTCTCATGTTTGAATTCATTCCACTTACAAAGGATTCCAGTAACGGAATTAAGACCTTGCTGATCGAGACGTGTCACACCTTAACTGAAGTAGCCTCATATAAAGGTCCTATTTCAAACCGGTTCACACCCATAGGAATAGATTAAATTTAAAAACATGTTTTTCTGAGGTACATACAGCTTCAAATCACCACAAGTATATATAAATATATACAGTGATGGGAAGCATCATTGCAGCCATTTATTTTCAATGATTCTACCACAAAATCATGAAAACTTCAAAAAGAAAATGTTTATTAGTCTCTCATAGATATTTAATAAAAATGTTTGACCTTTAATAAATTCAAAACACTTCTCCTAAAAAAAAAGATTATAGACTGTATAAGGAGGATAAGGTCATTTATTTAAAAGATAAATATTTTCTGATTTATACCCACATCACACTTAATGGTAAAACATTAAAAGTTTTCCAATAAAGACTGTGACAGAATAATATTGACTTACTAAATTATTCCTAAATCATTGACTTGAAATTCTGACCAGTTGCAAGATAGGGAGCATAAATAGGGAGGAAATTTATAAGAAAGATGGATGCAAAATATCATTATTCTTTTGTGGATTATTTAGCCTTAACTTGTTTACAAGTTGTATTGTTCAGTATAAAATAATTTATATCATGAGTTCTTAGCTCGTGAACTTTTTCTTTTCATGTGGCTGTAAAGTATATTGTGTATATTAATGCCTCTTTCACACATGAATGTACATTTGATGTGGAATAGAATTCTTAGGCTATCAACTCTTTCTTGAGTTCTATAGAAAAACATATTCACTCACTGTGCTGGTTTGAAACTGTTATGTATCCCCAAAAAGCCATGTTTTTTTAATCTTAATCCAATTTTATAGGGGTAGACTTTATTGTTTGGGTGGGACCTTTTGATTAGGTTGTTTCCATGGAGTTATAATGCACCTAATTATGGGTGTGACCTTTTGATTAGATGGAGCTGTAGCTCCACCCATTCAAGGGAGTCTTAATGAGTTTACTGGAGTCCTTCAAAGAGCCACCACAGAACACAGAAAGTCAAATGCTTGGAGACTGACAGAAGATGCTCAGAGAGGAGGTCACAAGGAATCAAAAACAATGAATCCCTGGAGCAAAGGGCCTGCAGATGTCTCCATGTGTCTTCCCATGTGACAGAGGAACCCTGGACGTGATCTGGGTATTCTCTTATTGGTGCCTCAATTTGGACATTTTCATGGTCTTAGAATTGTACCTTGGAATTTATTCAATCCCCTTTATAAAAGGCAATCCATTTCTGTTATATTGCATTCCAGCAGTTTTAGCAAACCAAAACACTCATAATTTTAAAATAAATCATTTTGTTAAAGAAATATTATATTGTGTACCCTTCAATGATACACTCACTTCTAAATTTTTAGAATAAGGGGCCATTCATTTTGAATGTTAATTAACTTGCAAAGGTCTGTGTCCCAAGCTCCAAATTTGGGAATGAGAGAATGAGAGGAAAAGCCTCAGGTGAGCTGAAGAGTTGGATTGTCCTTGACATGAAAGTGTTCAGATGTCTCGGAGGCACATGCTGAGTTGTGGGTGGTAAATGTTGCTATCTTCTTGGGGGTGATTTAGGGACCAAGAAGTAAGTCAGTCAGACAAAGAGACTATGTCGTAATGCATGCCTTTCTAGTAAAATGGATCCTTAATAAGATCTGGAATGCAATCATTTGAGGGAGACTGGAAGACTGCCTCTAGAAAGACTTGGGCCAGGCATACATGGTATGAGCTAGATTGATGTTTTCTTAATACCTGTTTATCTAACTCCCTATTGTTTCTCTCTGATCATTTCACCAAATCATTTGAAACCTTAAAAATTGAAGGAACAATATAATTGTCAGTGAAGAGGAGCATCCCTGTAACAGAACAACTCAATGTTGAACTGTTGACCACTGTTTTTAATCAGCATTAGAAGAAATATGAAATGCAAAAGGAATGAGATGTTTTCATGGACTTAGGAGTCATTAAAACAAATTACAAAGTTAAAAAAGTAAGAAAGATTAAATAGTACTAAAGATATAAAACCAAAAAAAAAAAATGGTGAGATTCTTTTGCATCCAAACATGTTAACAAAAAAAAAAATTGAAATAATAAATATATTTCAGAAGAATGTTATCAGATGAGGATTTGGGAAATCACCACTAGGCAGCCCAGTAAGAATATGCACTTTCTGGCATTAGCATTCTTAAATATTATACTAATATCTAGTATACAAGGAGGAAATGCGAGTAATTTGATAAAGTTGCTTTGAATGACAAAAGCAAGAGTCAACTAGC
>PVIY010048129.1:0-17457 GCA_004026745.1 Myrmecophaga tridactyla | reverse complement strand
CGGGGAATCCACACACCGCCTGGGGGTGTATCGCAGGGGACTGGAAGAAGAAGAGGCAGTTAGATGGCAAACGAGACGAACCAGCAAGGCTACTGGGTCTGGAAAAGCTGCTTCTCTTTTACCAGCAGCTCTTTCCCAGGTCCAGCTTGCCCCTCACATCTTCTCAGGGTCGTTCTCTGCAGAATTTCTAGTGTAAGCTGTTGGGCACTTGGGACCCCATTTGATTATTAGAATAGGGTCACAATCCATAAAACAGTTAATGGTGCAAATCTGATGTCACTGGTAAAATCTTATGCTATACACAAGATTGGAAATAACATGAATCCTCCGAACTTAAAAAAAAAAAAATCCATGAAAAATTGCAAACATTCAAGATTGGCAGAGGGCCTTGGAAAGACTTTTCCCACCTGTCAGATGACAGAAATCTCTGCCACTTTTTTTTCATAATCTATATTCTATACTGTTCACATATATCAAATAGCATACTTATACATTGGTGACTATTTTATTAATATTTTAGTCCTCATTTTTATATTTTACTCTTTTAAAAGTATATTACATCAGTATCAGCTAAATGATCACCCAATGAGGCTGATCATGCTAGGCTAATATAAATCACTCGCCAAATTTACAATTTTGCAAAGGATTAGATGTGATAAAATGCCACCAAGAAGCCCAATCACATGCTCTGCTATGCTGTCTGTTCTAGTTTGCTAGCTGCCGGAATGCAATATACCAGAAACGGAATGGCTTTTAACAAGGGGAATTTAATGAGTTGCTAGTTTACAGTTCTAAGGCCGAGAAAATGTCCCAATTAAAACAAGTCTACAGAAATGTCCAATCAAAGGCATCCAGGGAAAGAGACCTTGGTTCAAGAAGGCCGATGAAGTCCAGGGTTTCTCTCTCAAGTGAGAAGGCACATGGCGAACACAGTCAGGGCTTCTCTCTCAGCTGGAAGGGCACATGGCGAACATGGCATCATCTGCTAGCTTTCTCTCCTGGCTTCCTGTTTCATGAAGCTCCCCGGGAGGCGTTTTCCTTCTTCATCTCCAAAGGTCACTGGCTGGTGCACTCTGCTTTATGGTGCTGCTCTCTCTGAATCTCTCATTCTCCAAAATGTTTCCTCTTTTATAGGACTCCAATAAACCAATCAAGACCCACTCAAATGGGTGGAGACATGTCATCCCCTAATCCAGTTTAACAACCATTCTTAACTAAATCACATCATCCAGGGAGATGATCTTATTACAAACATACAGTATTGAATAGAGATTATTCTACCTTTATAAAATGGGATTTATATTAAAACATGGCTTTTCTTAGGGGGCATACTTCCTTTCTAACCAGCACACTGTCAATTTAGGAAAAAGTTCTACAAAATATTAAAGATAATGCTAAAAAAAATTAATAAAAACAGCCTTAAGGCAAAAAACACAGCATAGTGATTACAGACTTCTGCTCTCCTGGAACATATGCCCCGGACTTCACATTTATTGCTATGGGACAATTTGTCTTGAACGATGCAAGGTCTCTAGAAAAGAGTCCTCTGCATAAAATATAACCACAACACATGAGAGCATTTCATCCCTCAGGTGATTGTAGTCAGAAATGTATCCTGATGTGTCCATAGGATTTCTTCCCCTGGTTACGGAACATCTGAGAGATGGTCACAGGAACTCATCCCCTCCACTGGATGAGCCTCAGTTTCCCTTCATCCCCGGTGCCCCACACATCCCATTGCATATTTATCCAATAATGTGGTAAATATGCCATTACCAACCAGAGCTAGCTTTCAACTCTCTCTCTCTCTGTTTCTCTCTCTTTCCATCTCTCTCTCTCGCCCTCTTTCTTTCTCTCTCCTTTCCTCCTCATCCAGGCTGATAAGACTTTTTGAACTCTGGCTTTGAGAGGGCTCTTGTCTGCTCTGCTCCATAGATGTTTTAGTATTCAGTGCCTCAGTTTCCCATCTCAGCAAAAAGACTTGACTTCTGCCTGACACCCATTGCTTGGAGAGAGTTGTATAAGGATATAGAGCCATTACACTCTCGTGCCTTGTAGCAGTGAGGAGAGGCAGGGGTCTCAGCTCTGTCTCCAGCAGTGAGAAAGGCTTTGCAAGTCCATTTATACCCCTACGCCGATTCTCACTCTTGTGGAGGGAGCCTATTGGGATACAATAACTGTCATGTTGTTTTCTCCTTTGCAAGACCTACTTTGGGACCTCTAAGGCAGTGGGAAACATAGGCTTGCATCTCAGCAGAGACGGCAGAGTTAGCTCTCAGATCTCTCTATGGTATGGCTAGTTGAAGCTGTGAATGAATGAGCCTTGAGTATTAAGAGGTAATAAAAGAATGAGATCAGAGCTGTGGGAAGCACTCCCATTTGAGGAATAAGGAGAGGAGTCTGCATGAGAGGAGTCAGTGGAGAACATCATCTGAGAGATGGAAGGAGAGGGCCCCAAACAGGACTAGTCCTTTTGCCTCCTCTTTAAAAACTCCTCCATCCCCACCCCAAATGGAGTCTCATGAAGGACAAGGAAAAAAATATTAATTTGAGCTACATGAAATTGCCACTTTTAGTTTGTTTTTATTTTAAAGGTTGACTATTGGTAATTTCATACGGTTTGACCTAAAACATTCCTAGAGGAAAGTTTTAGAGAGGAAAGTGAGGGACCCTGTGAAATTTGTCTGTGATGGGAGGTGGGTGTGGAGAGGGTGGCAGTGAATGACGCTGAGCCCTCCAGAGAGCACCAGCTCTGTTCCACTCACCGCGGGGGATGTGGTTTACTAGGCGGAGAATGGGCTTCAGGAATGAATCATCCCCCCTGCATGGTGGATGCTACCGATACAAGACATTATTTCTCCCATGAACTGTCTCCATCACCACGGTTGTTCTTATCCCACTGCCTTGCTTTTAGTGTGTTCCCCACACTGGACGAGTTCCTCAGGAGCTGGGACAGTGTCTGTCTCCTGTGAATTCCTGGCACCTAGCCTGGGTGCCACACACACAGTGGAGGCTCAGACAAATGGTGACTGAATTGAAGCAGGAGGCTACTCCTGTAGATGACAGGTCAATAAAAAGAAAGCTTCCCTTATTGTGGGATCTAATAATAGAGCATTCCCTTGGAGAACTAGTATGTGGGACTCAAAGAGTAAAGAATAGGATACTGCATTTCCTAAAATTATTTTGAGCAAAATATGTTTGTTTCATTTTGTTTTCATGGACCATCTCCCAGGGTTGGTGTCCACAAGAATATATTTTGGTCATGCAGACAGGCATTAGGCTGAAATACACTATGTACTACCTATGAACAGAAGTTCATAGTGTAGACTATATTTCAAGGTAGAAATAGTAAAATACTTAGGAGGAAAAAAAAGTCTTTCCAAAGACCTGGAAGTATTTCAGAAGCACCAAGTACATATAAATAATTGATGTATTATTAATAATAATTTAATTATTCATTAAAATAGGTTCTCTAAAGTATGGATGGGGTTAGACTACATCAGTCTAGTCGAAGCTATATACTTGAAAGTAATATGACTACATCACTTCAAAAATATATTCAAACTTTTTAATAATTCAAACTAGTCCTATCATTTTATTGGGTACTTAAAAGATATTAATCTATTCATTAAGTTCCCTAATTCATTTGGAAATATGTGAAAGGTACTGTGCCTGGTATCATGGAGCTACAAAGATGAATCAGGCAGGGGATTTGCCTTCAAGGAGATTTCTATGAGAAGAGGTGCTAAGACAGGTAGAGCAGATTAAATGAATGTTCTTCAAAGCAGAACGTGATAAATTGTACATGAAAGACCAGACAAGTGCGAGGGGCTTCTGGGGGCGGAAGGTTCCAGCTGTGGGACGAGAGAAGTCTTTGCAAAGGGAACTGTCTTTGAAGAGGCAGAGTTGTTGGAAAGGAAGATCCTTGAGGATGGAGCAAAAGGCGAGAGGGAAGAGCGTCCTTCAGTGAGCACCACGAATAGCGTCTGGACACCGCAGCCTAATGTCTTTGGTGAAGCCAAATCAAAGATCTGGGGTTGGATTCAGTACATTATAAGGAGCCACTATCAGAGAAGTGACTGGGGGACCTGAGTGTGACAGTGGCAGGAAGAATTGGCCATCGCATACCCAAAGAATGGGAGGTCTGTAAGAAGCTTCAATGGAGAGCTCAGAGTCAAAAGAAATGTGTGTTTTAAAAATGTGAAATCCTCAGTCCGGCTCTGTCTGTCTTCGTATTAACATACGCCACCAATCCCTACCTTGGAGTTGCCAAAGAGATTCCGGCAATATGCCTGAAGTGACATGCAAAGTGAATGAATGGAAAGCGCGCAATTTGAAATGGCCTAGGAACAAAATAAAAGAGGCCATGTCATGTGCATGTGAACACATTGGGAAATGTCCGGCAATAGTACATCGACTTCGCTTTGGGGTATCCTTAATAACAGATGGCACTGAACAGGTACCAAAGATGAGTGGTATATCAATAACCAAAAACCAGAAAAGCACCATCCATGGCTGTTGTTAGATTACCTAGAGTGACCACCCAAAGTGAACACCTACCTACCATGTTTTCTCATTCAGTTTTCACAACCATATGCACAATATCACTTCCATTTTGTAGATAAGACTCTTGGGCTCTGTGGTAGTTAGGTTCAGGTGTCAACTTGGCCAGGTGAAGGTGCCTAGTTCTGTTGCTGTGGACATGAGCCACTGGTACGTGAACCTCATCTGTTGTTCATTACATCTGCAGTCGGCTAGGAGGCATGCCTGCTGCAATGAAGGATGTTTGATTTAATTGGCTGGTGCTTAAATGAGAGAGCTCAACACAGCACAGCCCAAGCAGCTCAGCATACCTCATCTCAGCACTCGCAGCTCAGCCCAGGCCTTTGGAGATGCAGAGAGCAATCACCCTGGGGAAAGTTGTTGGAACCCAGAGGCCTGGAGAGAAGGCCAGCAGAGATCACCTTGTGCCTTCCCACATAAGAAAGAACCTCAGTGAAAAGTTAGCTGCCTTTCCTCTGAAGAACTAACAAAATAAATCCCCTTTTATTAAAAGCCAATCCATCTCTGGTGTGTTGCATTCCAGCAGCTAGCAAACTAGAACAGGCTCACATAGATTAAAAAAAAAAAAAACTTAAAAGAGGCAACATCACAAGCCAGTGGCCACAGGGGGATTCTTGCCCCACTTAGTTGAAACACAAAAATGGCCTTTGGCAAAATTGGGGAGCCTGAGGAATCTGCTTGTATCAGGGCGACCTCCCCCGACCACCCCTTTAAATGCTGGCCCTACCCATTACCACTCTGGTGTGCCAATTCTGCTGGGTTTTTTTGGAAGAGCCCACTTTTGCACAGCTCCTGCAGCACTCCCATGCCTTAATCATAGCACACCTGCTAATAAAGCCTTTAGTTCAGAGTTTAAAAGCTACCTTAACACTTGAGAATCAAAATGGCCCTGCGAGGTAAGCAGACTTAATGCCTCCATCCTCCACCCCCCTTACCCCACCCCCACTCCCACCCCCCTGCTCCTCCCCAGGGACCTGAGATTCTGAGAAGGCAGGGAGCTGGTGGCATCAGAGCTTAGGGTCAAAAGGCCTGGATTCCAGGGCCCAGCCTCTGCAGAATATCAACTAGTTCCATCCTCCTAGCCCATATTATCAACAGCCCCTGGTGGAGTTATTCAGAGGAGGTTAAGGTGTAACAAATGAGTATGATTGTTGAATCATTACGCTGATTTTTTTTTTAGTCTACAGTACCTTAGAGCAGCTAGAAGTAAACAGTTAAAATTATGGCATTCTAACTCATACCAAACTCTGAAATCTGTTCTACAACTAGTTGTTGCCATGTACTTTGAAATTTATTGCTTTTTTGTATATGTGTCATATTTCACAATAAAAAAAAATGTCAAAGAAAAGGGAGGCCTGGATTGAAAACACAGCAGCATTGGCACAACTGGTGGTAATGGGTAGGGCCGGCATTTAAAGGGGTGGTGGTGGAGGGAGGTGATCCCAAAAGGAGCCAGAGTAGCTAAGGACAAACTTCTCAAGCTCTCTAGTTTTGCCAGAGGTCAGCTTTGTGTTCCAATTAAGTGGGACGGGAAGCCCCCCTCCACTCTCCTTCTGGATGATTCCGAGGCAGTGCAATGAACCGCCAAAGGACCAGGCCTGGGGACCACTCTTGATTTCCTGTCCCTTCAAACTGCCTGCACAGTCCCTTGTCTTGCTGGCCAGCCCCCAGGGTTCTGGCCAGGTGTTTGAGCTGACAGCTCAGAGCCAGGGTCAACACTGCCTAGGGATTTCATCCTGTTCCCCTAAGCTTTTTCTGGACACTGAGTGAGAAATGTGTCTAAAATGAAGCCAGGAAGCCTTCCTCTTTCTGCTAACAGGGGGAGTCCATGAGTCCCCACAGTCTGAATGATAAATCAGCTCAACAGCACCAGCTCTGAGGCCGCAGGGCCTCCATGATCATAGGCCCGGCTCAGGGTCAGCAATAGGGGATTTATTTTCTATTCATCCATTCTGGCTGACTGTAGCATGTCCTCCCAGCTTTGCTGAACCCTCTCTAGCCGGAGCCTCTGCACAAAGACACACGTCTACTGTTCTCAGCCTCTGCCTCCTGTCCCCAGGGCGAGAGTCTAGGGCCCGCAGAAAAAGTTCCAGTTTCCTAGCAATGAATAAATTTTGGGTTGAATTTTGAGTGTAAAAAAAAATTGGGAGAGAGGGCTGAACAGGGGTTCTGCTTAAATTATCTAGAAAGTGGCCTCTGCCTTCTGCTTGGTGTGGGCCACGGACAGCTGGTTTTCAGAGCTTTGGGTTGCTCTCGCCTCAAAGATGAAGATTCTAACCAGAAAATTTTCCTGGATTCCAAATTCCCAGTTGGGCTTTGGTTGGGTCTCAGCAGGTCGGTGAGCTTCCTCAAATTGTCTGCAACATGTGCGCACATCGTATGGCAAGTGGTCGTGAGAATTCTAACTGGACAGGGTCTGGAGCTTTCTGATTTCTGAAAAGGTCTGCGTTAAAAACAAAAATAAATAAGCACTGCTGTCCTTCCTCCCTGAGAAGCGGGGCCTTTGGTTCCGACTTTCTCGAGCTGTTTTCCTCTGCCTGGAAAATAATCTGGGGACAGGGTTCCATGACCTGGCTCTGGAATAGGTATTTAGCTTTACAGAAATGAGCAGCATTTACTCACTGTTAGGTCGGGGGAACGCGGAAGAGCACTGCAACTGGAGCTGCGGTGGCTGTGTCGACCCTCCCAACATGGCTCCTGGAACCGCCCCTTCCGGACACCTGACTTCCGGAACTGATGACCCACCCCTTCCAACCACCTGACTTCCGGAGAACCACCCCTTCCGGGCATCACCTGACCCCCTTGCTTAAAAACCGCCCACGGCATCACCCAGGCGCTGACTCATTTCACCCCATCTTGGGTTCGATGAGCTTAGCCCGGAAGCGCAGAACTAAACTCGCCTGCTTTAAATTTCCGGGTCTACCGTCCTTCTTTCTCACCCTTTCGCCTCCTAAACCTTTCATCTTTCACTCACTTACTTCTGAGAGGACATTGTTGCCTCCCTCTCTCCACCTCACCCTCCCTCCACCTCATTCTTCTTGGTCCTTCCGTCTCCAAAAGCAGGCTTTTAAAAGAGTGGAAACAGACACTCAACTACCTTCTCAATTAGGTTCCAGTGGCTGCAGGGATGTTCTCCTGGGGACAGAATGCAATCTGCAAAGAGGCCTCTTTGCCTTCTGAGGTCTTGCAAATCCAAAGAGCTGCTGACTAGCCCCAGGAAAAGAATGTACCAATTTGCACTGAGCTCAGTGTACTGCTACATAATCCTGTCTTAAAAGAAAGAATACCCCCTAGAGGTAAACAAGAACTATCAGAAGGCTGCAGAGCATCAGCAGTCTTAGCCAGGGGAGACAGGACAACAGAACTGTAGAGAACTGGCTTAAAACAACACAAGGATATGTCTAGATGTGAAATACTTCCAGTGCAAAAAAAAGAAAGTGCCAGTATCAGAAGCCAGAGGAATTCAGGCAAAGGAAGCACAAAAGAGCCTTCCCAGAGCCTCTCTCAGGAAGCGCTATTCTGGGGGGGTCCCTGAAAACTGGCAGGGCTCACCGGAGATGCAGATGAGGCAGGTAGGGTTGAATGCCACGCTCCAATTAAAGCCCAGGATCCCCGCGGCACCCCAGCTGCGCTGCTGCTCCGTTTGGGAATGCAAACCTGGAAAACCTTTGCCATTATGAAAAGCTTTAAGTCTGCATAATTCCCGCAGTGCTCAAATGTAATAGAGAAAATCCTGAATCTGCCAATTCCTCCCTTCTCAGCAGTTCCACCTATCTTCACTGCTGTCCTCTGCTGCTTTGGAGGGAGAGGGGAGGGTGTGGAAACAAGTTTTCCCACCACTTCTCTTTTTAAAAGTGAGCCCTGCTCCCAGCTCTGTTTTCTCAAGGGGCTAGAGGGGGAGTTGGGCAGCGGTGGGCATCTGACCTTGGGGACCGGCTTTTATCATCCCTTCCATCTGGGGTTTCTGGTAGGGAAGTGACAAAATGGACCGCAGATTCGGTTCCAATAGCTCGGTGCCAGGAGGGAATGTGAGTCCAGGAGGGAGTGTGAGTCCAGTGCTCTCAGATAGGCAGATTTTTCAAGATGTACATCTGTATGTGAAAAGCCCCACTTTCCAATGTTGATTCAAACTTGTGATGAATAGTTTTGCAGGTCAGACTCCGCAGGGCTCCGTCTGAGCTGTAGGTGGGACCTGCCACAACAGGGCGCATCAGCACTCCTCCAGCTCGGTCCCCTCCGAGGGCACGGCCTGTGCAGCTGTTCAGAGCAGCTGGCTCCAGGAAGTCTTGAAGCTGAGGAGGAGATGTCCTCTTTCTACAGACGCATAGAGCCATAGAGCCACAGATCCAAGCAGTCATTTTGGCTCCTGCAAGAGCACCATTGCTGGTCTGGAACAAGTTGCCACCTTCTCATCAACTGTCTGAAACAAGAGAGGGTGCGGTGGCACACTCCACCTCCCCCTCCTGTGACCACACTGCAGGAATCATAGCCTCGAGGCATTCAGAGCACCTCTGAAAACAATCATCATAGTTTCATCATAGCATTACTAAACTAATGGTAGTTATTGGCATCGTTGTGAAGCCTCAGTACTCTTACTGTGTAATATCCTTGTCATGTCTGTGAAGCACCAGAAATTGTCACTATTTCCCTCCATTTTATGGATTGAAACTGGGACGTGAAAAGGGTAATAGCTGCTCAGAGCCCCATCTGCACAGTCCAGTTTAGAATTTGAACTATGGGATCTCAAAGTGACATGGCTGTATGAGGCCTCCTCCGGGACTGTTCTTACATCTCTTCCCAACAAAAAAAACCCACAGAGTTACACCCCCATTTTCATATGAGTCCTTTTAAAACATGTATGATATATAGGTGAACCAGATAGTCATTAGAAGAGCCCATTGCACCCTCCCCTTTATGGATATTGCTCTCTGGTTTACTAGAGATACATTTCACAGGGAAAATATGGGGAGGGAAATTCATAATTAATGGTTACCCTCTATATTCTTGTGTATTTCTACTTCACTTTTTTTTTTTTTTTTGCCTGGGCAGGCACGGGGAATCAAACCCAGGTCTCTCCCATGGCAAGTGAGAAGTCTGTCTACGGAGCCACCGTGGCCTGCCCCCTACTTGACTTTTTAGCACAGAAATATTATTTATGGACTTGCTTTCTCAGTCAATTAATCAATCCATTAACAACTGATCACCTGTGCCCCAGTCCCTAAAAGAAATTTGAAGGAGGCTTAGTAATACCTGGGTCCTTCGTCAATCAGTGGGGAAAAAATGTATATGAGTAAACAAATCATATAAAAGAATATATAGTTAAACTGCTTAAATATGTGATAGAGATAACAAGTTCTCCAAGAGTTCAAAGAAAGTATGAAAAGAGAGCCGTGAGAGCTGGAGAAATCAGGCAAACTTCCTGGAGGATGTGAGCTTTGGACTAGACCTTGAGAATTGGGAATAACCTCATTGGAGTTTTAGGAGCAAGAATGACCCTGTTTTTGTTGGTCAGGATAAATACAATTTTCCACTGAGATGAGGTGGGGAAACAGAAGGAACCCAGTTAATAACAGGGAAAAAAACTTTGGATACTGTGTTTGGGAAATAACAGATCCAAGAAAATAAACATTCTCTGAAAAAATGGGCAAAGGGCAATATTATGCATACTGCAAAAGAAAAAGAAAACATAAGAATATGTTCAACTTCATCAAAAAGAAAAAGAAAACTTAAAAGCATGATTTTGAGAAGATTAAAGAAAACAATAAACCCAATATGAATTGGCAAAGGGGCTCCAACATACACCACTGGGAACGGTACAACGTGTCCATGCTCTGAGCAGCTATGTGGTATCATGTAAGTACTTTTTAGAACTTCTAAAGAAAGCAGTAAGAGTTTGTGCAAAGAGTTTAGGCAAGGATGTTCGTTACGTCAAGCTTTCTCTTGATCAAAAATTAAAATAATGCAAACATGTTCCTATTTGGGGGCCAAGAATATTGGGTAAGAAACGTTTATTTATTTGGAAGATTGTACTTTTTTTTTTAATAGTATAACATACATACACACCAAAGATAGAAAAAAGCAAAAATTTTCAAAGCATGCTTTAACAAGTAATTACAGAACAGATCCCAGAATTTGTCATAGGTTACCATTCCACCATCTCAGATTT
This sequence comes from Myrmecophaga tridactyla, assembly GCA_004026745.1. Classification (NCBI taxonomy): domain Eukaryota; kingdom Metazoa; phylum Chordata; class Mammalia; order Pilosa; family Myrmecophagidae; genus Myrmecophaga; species Myrmecophaga tridactyla. The sequence continues at coordinate 6,728 of PVIY010048129.1, read as the reverse complement.
TTCTCAGCTCCAAAACACTGGAGGCTAGAAGAAATAGAAGCATTGCATGCAGGGAAAGCAAATGAAGTGCGGGAATGGGCATGTGCTCATGGAATTCTCTGGTCTTACCATGTTCTCCATCATCCAGAAGCAGCTGGATTGATAGCAACTATCATTTGAATGATAGCTGGTCATTCAAAAGGTGGAATGACCTTTTGAAAACTCAATTACGATGCCAACTACGTGGCAATATCTTGAAGGGCTGGGGTAATGTTCTCCATGAAGCTATGTATGCTCTGAATCAGCATCCCATAGCCAGGATCCATGGGTCCAGGAACTAAGGGGTGGAAATGGGAGTGGTACCACTCACTATTACCCCTAGTGATCCACTAGGAAAATTTGTGCTTCCTGTTTCGGCTGGTGAGCCTCTCCTGTGGAGTTCGTCCAGACCCTCCATCAGAGTCGTTGGCTTCACAGCCTGCCCGGTGGATTTTGGGCTCTGCATTCCCACGGTCACGTGAGACACTTTTATAAATTTTATATTTGCGAGTGTTCCCTGTTGATTCTGTTTCTCCAGAGAACCCTAACTAATACATCTATTAATAGAGTGGTTCAGCAGCCATACTCATTTGTTCAATCCCATTTCCTTTGTTGTACCTCCTCCTTTAATCCTGCTCCCATTCTATAGGGATCTTTGGGGAATGCCTGTTCTGACTTTTTCATGTTGAGAAGGGGTGTCCACACTGAAGGATAGGGGAATGTAATTAATTGATAATCCTGGAAAGCCTGGTCCCTCTGAGTTTCAGGATTTATCTAACCTAGAAGCCCTCTGGGAATTATTAGTTTCAGGAAGGTAAACCTAGCACATGAAACCTTTCTAGAGTCTAAGTTTGAGCCCTAGGTGATCTTAAGGGACAACAGGAGTGATGTTGATTGAGATTTAGCAAACCATGACAATTAGCATTAAGTGAAGCTTGCATAGAGTAGCCTCCGGACAGCCTCTCGACTCCATTTGATCTCTCTTGGCCACTGATGCCTTATTTTATTGCACTTCTTTTACCCCTTTTGGACAGGAAGACATCATCGATCCTACAGTGCCAGGGTCAGACTCAGCCTCAGGAGTCATACCCCACATTGTCAGGGAGATTTTCACCCTGAATGGCTTATACTATGTAGGGGCCAGAGCAATGATTTTCCTTGCGGAGTTGGGCTTAGAGAGAGAGGCCACATCTCAGTAACAAAGAGGTTTCCTGGAAGCAACTCTTAGGCCTTGTTCTGAATGGTCTTAGCTTCTCCCCTACAGAAATAAGTTTCATAAGAGCAAGCCTCAAAATCCAAAATTTGGCCTATTTTCTTGGGAGTCCCCAATGGTTGGGAGGGTACCTCTGGTTTAACCAGATGGGAGAGTTTAATAGTTCCATATTTCCCCTTCAGATCCTCAAGGGACTCTACCAATACTTTGTAATTTACCATAAAGGTTTTTAAAAGGCAAAGAGCAGATTACAAAACAGTATCTATGGTATGATTCTATTTGTGTGTAAAAGTGAAATGGACAAACAAAATTATCAAAATCTAAACACACACACATATAAATAAATGTACATATTACATATATATATATAAATATACATACATCAGTTTCTCTCTCCATCCATACAAATATATACACAGACATAAGAATAAATATATAGATTTCTAAACAACCTACATGTTAACATTGTATGGATTATGAGTAACGCATCTTTTCTTCATATGCTTACATTTATTTTATAACTTTTTTGACAATAAGCATATGTAATTTTTTTTTCTTTAATTTAAAACAAAAATCTCAGATCTTCCGCCAGGAACTCAGATTAGTAAGGTGGGCAGGTGTATGATATAAAGTGATACTGAAGGACTAAGTAATTCATGGCTCTAAAAAGAGCATCCAAACGTTTATAATCAAGAACTCAGCATGGGTGTGGCCAAAAGAGAAAAAAAATCTTTTGTCTGCTTCTAAGACATGCTGCATTTCTCAGCGTGTATTTCAAAAAGCTAACACCCGCAGAGGTCAGAAAACAGAAAAGTCAAGTGACCAATTTGTGACCCAATAGAAGATAGTGGCAAAAGGACATAAAATCCAGCATCGAAAAAACCACCATTTTGCACACAGCAACCTGGATATTTAAACCATCTCATCACTTCTAAGTTCTAGAACCTCCCTCAGTGGAGCAGAAACACTTCATTTCAGCTCAACAAACATGTGTGGAGTGTTACCTACTGAGTTCTAAAAAGCAAAATTCCCTCCCTCTTCACGAGATGACACTGTCAACAATAACAAAACCTTTTTCTTATGAAATATTTCTTTTACTGGATCATTCACTCTTTTTCTCTTAATTTGTTTATTTCTTTTAAAAATATATTTATTGACACATCTTCCTTCACACACACACAGTCCATACAAGGTATACATACAATCAATGGCTCACAACCTCATCACATAGCTGTGTATTCATCACCATGATCATTTTTTTAGGACATTTGCATCACTCCAGTAAAAGAAATAAAAAGAAAAGAGAAAAAACTCATACATCCCATACCCCTTACTTACTCTCCCTTTCATTGACCACTAGTGTTTCCATCTACCCATTTTTTTTTACCCCTTATCCCCCATCTATTATTTATTTATTTGTCATTTTTTTACTCATCTGTTCATACCCTGGATAAAAGGAGCATCAGACACAATGTTCTCACAATCACACGGCCACATTGTAAATGTTATATCTTTATACAATCATCTCCAAGAATCAAGGCTATTGGGACACAGCTCAACAGTTTCAGGTCCCTCCAGCCACTCCAATACACCATAAACTAAAAAGGGATATTTATATAATGCATGAGGATAACCTCTAGGATAAACTCTCAACTCTGAAATCTCTCAGCCACGGACACTTTATTTTGTCTCATTTCTCTCTTCCCCCTTTTAAGAAGGCTTTCTGAATCCCATGATGCTGGGTCCCGGCTCATCCCCAGACTCCTGTCCCACATTGCCAGGGAGGTTTACACCCCTGGGAGTCAGATCATTCACTCTTTACAACAGCTTTATCATGCACGTCCATGCTACGGATGGGGTAAGTGTGATTTAGGGTCACAACCGGGTCTTGGTTGTGCACTGACTCTCTCCTCCTAGGTACTCTGCAGGCGCACTTTAAAAACAAAACATTCAAAGGCAGCCACTTCTTCAAATATGCATTACAATACTTGATATTTAAGCAAAAGAAAGGGCACAACCATGCAAATCTTATTTATCTTCTTGCCCCACACAATCAAATTACACATGGAAGTGTGAGCCTTAGTTTTTGTTTTGTTTTGTTAATCCCACAGTGGAATTGCTGGCCTACTAATCAACCTTACTCGCAGCCTTTCCTCCTGAGCGCTCTGTCTGGAAAGAGGAAACGCGCTCTACGGGCGGCGGAAGGTGACCTGGCCGCCCCGGGTGCAGGCGAATCTGAGCGGGCCCCAGGCTCTCTGCCCTTCTACCTCCAGCTGCCAGGCCTGTGTTGCCCTTTGCAGTCCCTTCCTGACGGGAGCCTGTGTGTGCCGCGGGAGGAAGCCAGGGCACGAGTCGTTTCCTCCCTTATTTCACCTCCTCGCGGAAAGGCTTGTGCTGCTTCCCCCACAGCTCCCCTGCAGCCTCTTCCTCCTGCTTGAAACACCCTGATACTTTTAAAGTAAACGCTACGATCTTCAAAACTCCCTCATACAGAAAGAGCCCTTATCGGGATGCAGAATACACTCTCCCTTTCCTTTTTTTTTTTTTTCGGGGGTGGGGGAATCGAACCTGGATCCCTCGCATGGAAGGTGAGTATTCTACGATCGAACCACCCGTGCATCCTCTCCATTTCCTTTTGTGCTGAAAAGTAACCCGGGAGGACAGGATACTCTGGGAGTGGAGGTGCCCTGGTGTGCTGTGGGCGGGATGCAGAAGGCAGGTTCCCAGCCAGGCAAGGGGTCCTTGCTTGGTTTAAAGGTTAGTTAATAGAGCTGGAGGTTTTGCTTGCTTGCTTTGTTTCGCTGCTCACCAGATGTCCTTTATTTGTGTTTGTTTAACTTCAGAAAAAAGTGAATTTGTAAGTCTTTAAATTTAATTTAATGTTTTCAATAGGCAATCCATTTACATGGTTCAAAAACCAAAGGAATAGGTGGAGAAGTCTTGCTCACTCCATGCCCCATCTCTCTCTTCCCTCCTTATAGGCAACTATTTTACTATTTTTGTGTGTGTATCCTTCCATTTTGTTATGTAAGGTATTATTTTCTTATCAAACATGTTTTCTCAGTGGAGGTGCTATTTCCCCCATGGGGATGAAATTAGTTCTTGGGGGTGAGAAAAAAAAAATCTTACTCTTTTTTTTTTTTTTAATTTTTTTTTAACATGGGCAGGCACCGGAAATCGAACCCGGGTCCTCAGGCATGGCAGGCAAGCATTCTTACCTGCTGAGCCACTGTGGCCCACCCAATCTTACTCTTTTTATTATAAAGAGTACAAACATATATACAGTTGTTCTAGTTTGCTAGTTGCTGGAATGCAACACACCAGAGACAGATTGGCTTTTAATAAAAGGGGATTTATTTTGTTAGTTCTTCAGAGGAAAGTCAGCTAACTTTCATCTGAGGTTCTTTCTTATGTGGGAAGGCACAAGATGGTATCTGCTGGCCTTCTCTCCAGGCCTCTGGGTTCCAACAACTTTCCCCGGGGTGATTCCTTTCTGCATCTCCAAAGGCCTGGGCTGAGCTGTGAGTGCGGAGATGAGGTATGCTGAGCTGCATGGGCTGTGCTAGGTTGCGCGCTCTCATTTAAGCATCAGCCAACTAAGTCAAACATCCTTCATTGCAGCAGGCATACCTCCTAGCCAACTGCAGATGAAATGAGCAACAGATGAGATTCACGTACCATTGGCTCATGTCTGCAGCAACAAAACTAGGTGCCTTCACCTGGCCAAGTTGACGACTGAATCTGACTACCACAACAGTACATAAACAGATATGCACAGTGGGGAGGCAAGGAAGGAAAAAATTCCTAAAGAAGCAGTGCTGGTTTGAAAGGATTATGTACCCTAGAAAAGCCATGTTTTAATCCTTATCCATCTCATGGAAGCAGCCCTTTCTTTTAATCCCTATTCAATACTGTAGGTTGAAAACTTGATTAGATTATCTCCGTGGAGATGTGACTTGCCCAATTGTGGGTATTAACCTTTGATTAGAGGGAGCTGTGACTCCACCCATTCCAGGTGGGTCTTGATTAGTTTACAGGAATCCTTTAATAGGGGAAACATTTTGGAAAAGAGCCTTGAGAGCCACCAGAGCCTATGCAGCCAGCGACCTTTGGAGATGAAGAAGGAATATGCCCCCAGGGGAGCTTCATGAAACAAGAAGCTTGGAGAGAAAGCCAGCAGGTGTCACCGTGTTCACCATGTGCCTTTCCAGCTGAGAGAGAAACTCTGAACTTCATCGGCTTTCCTGAGTCAAGATATCCTTCCCTGCCTTAGATTGGACATTTTTATAGCCTTGTTTTAATTTGGACATTTTCACGACCTTAGAACTGTAAACTTGCAACCTAATAAATTCCCCTTTTTAAAAGCCGTTCTGCTTCTGGTATATTGCATTCCAGCAGCTAGCAAACTAGAACAGAAGCTAAAAAAAAAAAGATTCCTTAAGACAGCAATAATGAAAAACAGATTGAGAAACATCATTATAGAAATTATACAATATACACTGTTCTGCACCTTGCTTTTTTCACTTTATAATATATTGCAACATCTCCTAGAGATCTTTCCCTGTTGATTCATCCAAATTTATCTCATTTTTTTCTTTACCACTGCGTAGTATTCCACTGCATAGATGTACCATTTTTTATTTAACCTGTTCTCTAATCATGAATACTTGGATTGATTCTAATCTTTGGCTAGTGTAATGTCACAGTGAATAGCGCATCCTTTACATACATCGTTGAATATATTACAGATTTACTATACATCCAAGGAAATGGGATTGATGTTAAAGGGCAAATTCCTCTAAAACACTGAAGAACATTGCTGATAGGTATTACTACATTCCCCTCCATTTTGCACTCTCACCTGAGTCTATCACCCAATAAGCAAGAAACAGTTTAGATACCCTTTCAGTGATTTTGTCTGACACCTGCTGAAGGGCACATGAGTGGTAGGTGGGGGAGGCACAAGGTGGTCTTTGGAGTCCTGGGGTCTTCTCTGGGCTGGGCTGTGACCAGGCTTTCCCCAGCTCTGAAGGGTGGGCGTGCGCTGCGCAAAGCAGAGAGATGGCACTTTACTGAACCACTTCAGGCAAAGAAAGAGGCCCCTGCATTGTGGGTAAGGAGCTTTCAGACTATCAGAGGAGTATTGCTTGGGGCAACCGCAGGCCATGGTATGGGCCTTGGCACACCCCCCACCCCCACCCCCATAATCCAGAACCTCCAACCTGTGAGCCTGTGGGCTCCCTGTACAGCTAAACACAGCCCAGCTCCCTATGGAGCCAAACACAGGGTAACCTTGACTTCTTAATGCCTGGGAGCACCCGGCTGGACCAGGGACCTTATTTCTGCTCAGGAATCATCAGGCTACCACACGAGCTCAGCTCCTGACACAATTCCCATTGCACTGTTTGCAGCAGCTGCAGGGAAGTCAGGTCGGCAGCGGCTCACCTTCAGCAGAAGCCTCGCGGGCAGATGCCTCCTCTGATCCTGCGCCCAGGCA
>PVIY010048128.1:0-17458 GCA_004026745.1 Myrmecophaga tridactyla | reverse complement strand
CCATTACCACATCCTCTGAGGCCATAACAGTTTTCACTAACACCTCTGTAATGCCTACGGAGTCTGCTCCTCCACAGCCGCAATGCCTGCCTGCTGAGAGCGCAACAGCATCTATGGCCTCCACAGCCTCCAACACAACATCTGCGACCACCATGCCCTCCATAATAACCATGTCAAGACCCAACACCCAGAGGAAGAGCCTCTGACTCTGCTTCTGGCATTCCCTGTCCTGGAACAGGCACAAACTTCTATTTCAATCACTACCCCATCGAGGGACAGATTTACCATGCTCACCCTTGTCAAGACCAGCAGTAGTCCCTTTTACCCCAGGCAAAGTCATAACTGCAAGCATCACTAACAGCTACAGACATACGCCCTCACAGTAAGGCCAACCTCTAAAGTGAGAGGGACAAACATCCCTACCAAAGGCCAAACCCCCACTGAAACAAGCAACACCACCTCATCACAAGACACATCCACCCCTACATCTGGCATATCTACCTCCGCCTAAAGCACAATTTCTACTTAAACAGACACATCTGCATCTGACTAAGATACAATCTCTATTAGAGTAGGACTAAGCCAGAGACCATGGAACCAACCACAACTGCCCCAGCTCAGGATGTGACTACTCTGACCCCAGTAATTTCTACCATGACAGCAGGTACAACCACTTCAGTCAGCCACAGGCACAAGCATCACTGGACCAGGTGCATATATCCTCATCCCAAGTACCACAATTATTGCAGCAGCATCTCTGCCCAAAGAACAACCACCAATGATACAGGAACAGAATCTTCTGCTGGGGACACAACCACCATGGGAACATACACAACCACTTCCATCTCAATCACCACCTTATCTCCTGTCTCAGATAAGACCCAGCACTGGAATAAAAACATCTTTGACTGGTCTGGACACCTCCACCCCTATTGGAGCTTGCATTAAGCCTTCTGCCCAAGGCAAAACCAATTCTGGACCAGGTATATCCATTCTCATCTCAGGTACCCCTATTCCTGGAATAGGAACCACTTCCACCAACCCAAGATTCGTCCACCAAGAAAATTAACATAACCACCACTGCTCAAAACACAACCCCCACTGGAACCCCCTCAATGCCCTCCACCTCAGTCACCACCAGCCACAAAGTGGAATCAACAACTGCTTCTGATAAGGCCAGCACCAGTGCAAAAACAGCCACATTTTCCCAAGCACAAACACCATGGGAACAGGCACAGCTTTTGCCCAGGGAATAAGCACTATAGGATGAACTGCATCCACCTTCATCCCAGACACCATCATTACTGGAAGACAAACAACTGCCTCTGCCCAAAGATCAATACCAAGATAAGTACTTCTCGAAGCACAATCATCCCTGGTAAAAGGCACAACCATTTTAACCCTAAACACGACCATCACACAAACCAGAACAACTTTCACCCAAGACACACCCTCCCATAGGTCAGAAGTATCCATCCTCAAGTGCCAGACTCCTTGTGTCATCCAGACCACCATTTTCAAAACAGGCAGCATCCTCTAGTCCCAAGAATCAACCACTACTGGAATGGGATCACCCTCTTCCATCTAAAGTGCAAACGTCACCAAAATAGGCACAGCCACCCTACTCTGAGATACAGCCATTGTGGGAACAAGCACAAGCACTTTCGTCAAAGATACAACCACCCCTGGGTCAGGCAAATCTACCCTTATCCCAGGCACCACTATCATCAGAACAGGAACCACAGTCCCTGCCTAAGGATCAACCACCACTAAATAAGCATATCGGCTTCATTTGGGGTACAGCCACCATTGGAACAAGCATATCCCTAAGACTAAGTTCAGCATCACAGGAAATGACAAAACTACCTCCATCAGTCACCACAAGCTCCGGATGCACTCATTTCTCAGATGACCCCAGGTCTGGAAGACAAGAAAGCTCTTCTGGCCAAGGCACAGCCCCCGAGGAAATACATGTTAACACTGCACATCAAGACCCAACCAACACTACAACAGGGACCAACACCCTTGTCCTAGGCATCAACTCCACTACTGGGACTGGAATATCGCACTTTGCCAGGGTTCCTTGATATTTACAGAAATAGGCACAGGTATTCCAGCTTCATGCACTACCAGCCCTGGAACAAATACACCCACCTCTACCTCAGTCATCCCTGGTCTACCCTTCAAACAATCACCTATAAATTAAAAGCACCCACAAAATAGAACAGGTTCTTTCCAATGTATACATAGCTAACATGAGCAATACTCCAAGGACCATGGTAAAGCCAGGTAGATATTTACAGCCCTAAGGTGTCATCTTCATTTCCTGACTCCACCTGTAGCTGCTGTCCTTCTGTTAGTAGGCCTTGGATTTTGCTTAATATTTGTGATGGTTAATGAGGAGGCTTTTAATGATGATGATTACAGATTGGTGGTGGGGATGGAATTTGTGATAAGAGTATCATAATTAGATACTATGAAATGTAGAGATTGTCAGAACCAAAAAAGAGAATCAGAGATAGGGAAGAATAGGATATTATAGAGACAAGGGAGGAGGAGCTAGGAAAAAAAAACAAAAATAAAGAGAGAAAGCAGATAAAAATAGAGATGGTCAAAAGGTTGGAGTCTGGAAGGGTAGAGAAGAGAGGAGAGTATAAGGAGAACAAAACTTAGAGCCATCAAGACTTTAGCATCAAAGGGGACCTTTTTAGGTGCAAAAAAGAGAGGGACCCAGTTACCCTGGTATTTTACCCTGGCTTCTCTTTGGAGTTCTACTGTTTAGTCCAGATGTCCCTAACCAAGTTGTCTCCAAGGAACATGACCTTTTCCCTTTCATGATTCTGTCCTATTGAGGCTAAAAACTTTGTTTGTATCTCCTTAGTAGAAATGAATTAGGATGGCACACAAAAGCCTTTGGCCAATATCAAGGCAGAATAACAGGGGTAGAAGCCAGCCCCAATCTTCTTTCTGGTTGATTTTCACCTATACTTCGTCTCCTATTCCAATGGATTTGATCCCATTTATGAATTTTTTATTTTACATTTTTTTGTTGGCGAGCAGTACTTTAAACAATGTGTGGAAGATGGCAGAGTATAAACAATGAAAGCCAGAAAAGCTTTCTTTCTTTACTTTAAACTCTAAAATGTCCTCCATTTGGAGAGCATTACGGACAGACTCACGTCCATTAGTTTTCACCTAAACATATCGCCACCCTCTTATTCAAGACCAATAAGTACAAGTAATAATAATGACAGTATTTATTAAACACTTAATTTGTGCCAGGAACTTTGTATTTTACATTGTTATTTCATTTTATTCCCCAACAAGAATCCAATGAGATGTTTCTTGAAGATGATTGTATAATGATATAGCTTTTATATGTGGCTGTGTGATTGTGAAAACCTGTGTCAGATGATCCTTGTCTCTACAGTATGGATAGATGAGTAAAAAATATGAATAATAAACAAATAATGGGGGAACAAAGGGTAAAATAAATTGAGTAGATTGAAATACTGGTGGTCAAGGAGAGGGAGGAGTAAGGAATATGACATGTATGAGTTTTTTTGTTTTTCTTTTTTATCTCTTTTGCTGGAGAGATGCAAATGTTCAAAAAAAATGATCATATGGTGATGAATACACAACAACATGATGATATTGTGAGCCACTGGTTGTACACCATGTATAGAATAGTTGTATGTTAAGAATGTATGTTTGTTTGTTCTGTACAATAAAATTATTTTAAAAAAGAATCCTATGAGAAAGTGCTATCATTACCTCCATTTTATATGTGAGGACACTGGAGGCACAGAGGGGTAAAGTAACTTACTCAAGGGCAAACAGCAGAATTAGAACTCAACCAAGATTTTTAAAATTCAGGAGTCCATCCTCTTAACTGCCAAGGCTGTGATAGATTTCAAAACCGTGGCTCACCCAGAGCTGTTAATTCTTGTCTTGCAAACATGCATTTTCTTAGTTAACACGATGGGAGATTTCTGTCCTTGGATGGGAGTCCATCTGCTGAACGATGGGATGTCTATTTATATTTGCTTTGCAAATTCCACTGTATTGCATTAGTATAGCATAGTAAGTGCACAGTAAGGCCATTATTTTATTTCTTTGTTTGCTTGTATTGCTGTATTCGCACAGAGAGAAATTAAGAGCAATACAATTTGATTGTATAATGATAAGCTTTCACATGATTGTATAATGCTATAGCTTTTACATGATTGTATAATGATATAGCTTTTACAATGTGACTGTGATTGTGAAAACCTTGTGTTTGTTGCTCCTTTTATCTAGGGTATGGACAGATGAGTAAAAAGTATGGATAAAAAGATAAGCAAATAATAGGGTAACAAAGGTTAAAATATATTGAGTAGCTGGAAATACTAGTGGTCAATGAGAGGGAGGGGTAAGAGGTATGGTATGAATGAGTTTTTTCTTTTCTCTTTTTATTTCTATTTCTGGAGAGATGCAGATGTTCTAAAAATAATCATGGTGATGAATACATAACTATGTGATGATATTGTGAGCCATTGATTGTACACCATGTATGGAATGTTTGTATGTTAAGAATGCTTGTGTTTGTATGTTGTTTTACCAACAAAAATATTTAAAAAAAAGAAGAAAATAAGAATAATACAACAAGGATATGCAGAGACACAGAGAAAGTAAGGAGGTTAGAAAGAGATTATGTCTTAATGGGTTATACTAAAAGGGAAAATCTGTGATTTTAGTCAACCATGCAGGTTGTGAAATGGTAGAGGAGAATACATCTAAAATATCTGTATTTTTCTCTTCTAGAGGGATAATACCCTTCTTCCTCTGAGAACCCATGACCTAGCTCTGGACACATTGTCCTACAGCCTCAACAATGAAGTGAGGCATGGAGGGCCCTTGGCCTTGGCTGTGGAGGAAGCTAGCTATCATGGAGACCATGATTGGAGCCACAGTCATGAGCTGACTATGGAACAAGTCATCAGGGTGTCTACTGAGGAAGCTGTGGCAGGACCTGTGGTCATGGGACCACAAAAGAAGCCAGGGAATAGCCCATGTCAGTGATGAGCATGGGGCAGGCCACAGAGAAGGTCACTGAGGAGGCCATGGCCACTGGACAATGGGAGACATTCTAGGGGAAGAGAGAGTCAGGGAGGAGAAGGAAGCTAAAGAGCCCTGATGAGGAAACAAGTCAAATGGCAGACCAAAATGTTCCCAGGAAATGGCCATAGGTCATGGTCAAGGATAACGACAAAATCAAGAAGACTCTTGGTGTCTGACCAGCAGGGCTACAGGTCAAGCAGAGAGTGGTTTTGGAGGAGACCCACAGTCCTGTCAGGCTTGGAAATGATTCCAAGCAAATGCCTTTCCTGGGCTGTCCCGATAGCTCAGAATTTTAAGATCAAAAAGGAAATTGGCTCTTGATGTCAGGGTCGGGGGTAAGGAATTGCAGCTTGAGGCAGCTTCTTTCCCATGCTCCATCGCTCTGGCCAGTCCAGTATCTTTTAGGGCTTGGCTTAGTCTTTGGAAAGACTCCTCCTCCTTCTTTCAATGTCTCTTCTAGATGATTTGTGATTAAGAAGGAAGTTACTGGACATGCTAAGAAATAAAAGTTCATAATATATGTGGCATCCAGATGAAATGCTTATGCTTTTTAACTTTGTGACTGTTTTGCTGTTGTCCTTTCTTTCTGAGTGATTTCTTTGGGACAAACACTGTGTTAGGAGCTTTTATATATTCAATCATTTAGTTGTCACAACAATCCTGTGAAGTTTGGGTTGTAACTCCCCATTAAGTAAATGAGAAATCTGCAACTCAGAGGAATAGCTAATTAATAAGTAAGTAAGACTGCACTGTAAAACTGGTTCTCTAAGTCCAGTTGGTTCTAAGGAAAAAAAAGTCTTTTTACTTAGAAATGTTATTGGGATTTTTACTGTGAAAATTGGGTGCTGTTATTGACCACATGCCTTTTTGAGGCCCACATGGAACTTACCAGGACAGACACTAGGCAGACTCAGGTCATCCTAGAATCTGGGTTTCTGCTCCCATCCCACCCCAACACCTCATTCTCTACCTCAGCCTATTCTCTTCCCACTTCTAGAACTCATTCATTCACAATTCTTTCATATTTTAAGAATGTAAGTTCCAACGAAACACAAATATGTCAGTTTTGCTTACTAGAGTACAGTGTCACTCAATAAATATTTGTTGGATGAATCACCAGCTATCTCCTGTTTCTCAGCTCCCCTCCATCAGGCTTCATATGCCATAAATCTAACATCTAAATGGTATGAAATTTATGGAGGAGATGGAGACAGCTTGTTTTGATCACTCATAATATAAAATAAAATCTCCCATTAGTCTATCCTCTTGAAAAACTCCCATAAGGCTTCCTGCCATGAACTGTGGATAAAGAACTGTCAACCGCCTTCACCCAAGGCTGTATTTATTCCATCATGTTGTTTAGCTGTCTTTGTGTCATTTCATAGTCACATCCAGTGTCTGTCTCATTCAGTGTCCTAGCAAGATTGGACTATAAGCCCTTTGTTCCCCAGCAGGCTGGAGTGTCCCAACTGTAGGTGCCACACTGACCATTCAACTTATCCAGCATATGGCACCAAGGAGAACCAGCTGGAGGTCTCCAGGATAGAAAAGTTCCTATTAATTCTTCAGAAAACAAAATGGAAGCACCCCTATCAAGGGGTCATAACTTTCCCTAGGTCCCATCCAGTGCGTGTGCTGGTGAGTATTTAACAACAGGTTTTCTGTGACACAGATGCTTCCACGATGGCTGATTCCCAGCTCCCAACATGACACTACCAAACTTAGAAAGGGTTGTGCAGCATGCCCTTGTACAGTATTTCTATCAGACAGATATGATAGATGGATATAACCTCACAAGCACAGACAGTAGTACGACTTAGCAAAAGAATTAGGAAGTGATAAGTTTTGAGGATTTGTTACCTTTTTAAAAATATGATTTAGATCACTGCAAGTTTACATAATTTAATTTTTAATGATAACCATGTTGCAAAAATTCCTGATAATTTAAAAACAGGCTCTTGTCCTCAATCTTGGGGTTTGTCCCTAAGATTCTTATCCCTGCAAAGGATAGGCAAAGCCTACTTGTAATTATGCCTCAGAGTCACCCCCAGAGAACCTCTTTTGTTGCTCAGATGTGGCCTCTCTCTAAGCCTACTCGGCAGGTGAACTCACTGCCCTCCCCACTATGTGGTACGTGACTCCCAGGGGTGTAAATCTCCCTGAGAACATGGGACAGGACTTGCAGGGATGAGCTGGAACCCAGCATCAAGGGACTGAGAAAGCCTTTTTGACCAAAAGGGGGAAGAGAGAAATGAGACCAAATAAAGTTTCAGTGGCTGAGAGATCTCAAACAGAGTTGAGAGGTTATCCTAGAGGTTATTCTTACGCATTATATAGATATCCCTTTTTGATATATGGTGTATTGGAGTGGCTAGAGGGAAATTCTTGAAACTGATGAGCTGTGTTCCAGTAGCCTTGATTCTTGAAGATGATTGTGTAACGATATAGATTTTACAATGTGACTGTGTAATTGTGAAAAGCTTGTGTCTGATGCTCCTTTTATCTTTGATATGGACAGATGAGAAAAAAATATGGATAAAAAATAAATAAGAGGAAAGAGGAAAGGTCCACTGAAGATTGTTATTTTGATATTTACTTAGAATTTTCGGTTTTATAATAAAATGAGACTCCCTATTAATAAAAAAAAAAATAATGGGAGGGTGGTACAATGGTGGCTCAGTGGCAGAATACTTACCTGCCATGCAGGAGACTTGGGTTTGATTCTTGGCCCATGCACTTCCCAAAACAAGCAAACAAACAAACAAAATTCAACAAATGTTGCTGCAATAACGGGATACTCACAGGGAAAAAGAATGAAATGTGACCCCTGCCATACAGCATACAAAAATATAAATAAATAAATAAATAAAAAGGGGGGTAAGGGGTCAAATAAATTGGGTAGATTGAAATACTAGTGGCCAATAAGAGGGAGAGGTAAAGGGTATGGCATGTATGAGTTTTTTCTTTTTATTTCTTTTTCTGGCATGATGCAAATGTTCTAAAAATGATCATGGTGATGAATACACAACTATGTGATGATATTTGAGCCACTAATTGTACACCATGTATGGACTATATGTTTGTGAAAATTTGTCAATAAAAGTATTTTTTTAAAAAAAGAGCTCTTGAAACCTACAACCTCCAGATAGGTCCCTGGACCAGATAGATCCTGAAACCTAGAGGGCCCAGCCTCCCCAGAACATCAGCTAGTTCCATCTCCCTACCCCATATTATTAACAGCCCCTTCCTACATGAAAAAGGTAGAACGGGCTTAGCCCAAATACCTCCCCAAAATGGAAGAAAGGTCAAAGGTGATGGTGGAGGTGTACAGAGAAGGTAGAGTTTAACAAACGAGTATGATTGCTGAATCATTATATTGATATTTTAATCTCCAGTATCTTAGAGCAGCTAGAAGTAAAAATCTAAAATTGTGGAATTGTAACTCATACCAAACTCCGAAATCTGTTCTATAACTAATTGTTGTGCTGTGCTTTGAAATTTATTGCTTTCTTGTATATATGTTATTTTTCACACGCACAAAAAGCAATGATAAAAAATTTATATTCCTTCTAGCTTCCTATATTCTGGAGCAGCTAGAAAGAAAAATCTGAGATGATGGTATGATAGCCCATGACAAACTCTGGGATCTGTCCTGTAACTACTTGTTGAAGAGCGCTTTGAAAACTATTGCTTTTTTTTTCTTTACTTTGTATATATGTTATATTATATTATAAAAAAAGCTTTTTGGTTTTTTTCTTAAAGAGCTCTTGAGAACAGGAATGCACTGACATTAGAACATCACTGGTCCCATTTCCCCGACAGCCCGAGCCCTCATTCTCCTCACTCCCACCTCCCAGGCCCCAGAAACCTTCCCACGGGGCAGGAAGCAGCTGGGGCCGGAAGCAGCCGGGGCCAGGGCTGTCCCGCTGGGTGTGTGTGTGGCTCAGTGCATTGAGGCCCAGGGGGGTGCTCCAGGGACCGCTGGTGGATGGTTGAGAGAGGAGCCAGGACCCAGCGTGAGGGGCCGTGCCAGCAGGGGTGGGTTGGGGTGAGCAGGCCCCGGCCTCAGGCTCGGTACCCTCTGCGGGACAGACGCCCAGCCAGGAGGAGCCTCAGCTCTGTCTCTGTCTCTTGGCCCCTCAGAGAAAGGATGAGATGAGTGAGTCAGAGATGGTCCTGAAAATCTGTTAAGCTGGAGCCCTTGTTTCCTGGGCAAGAAATCCTGAATGGCTGGGAGAGCTGAGTGGAGAAGGTCTGTGAGGAAGAAGTCCAATGAACAAAACTTAGGGGGCAGGGCACATGAAGTGAGATTCAAGGTGAACAGGTGCTGGAACTCAAAATACATTTTGAATGAATGGGGAGGAGAGGCCCAGGGGTAGGTTGAGGATCCATCCTCTGGAGACCCAAATGCCCAGCACTCCAACTCTCTCAGATCCCCACCTCGAGATGCTTTTCTATCAAGAACTTCTTTCTGTTTTTTCTTTCCCTCCTAGGCCTCTGGAACTCAGGCAACCCCACCCCTACCCACTTCCAGCCTGAAACAGGCAGAATATCTCAAGATGAAGAGGAAAACACTTTCCTTTGCATGCTGGCTGTCGCTTCAACTTCTTCTACTATTAGGAAATGGTGAGTGGTTTTGTTTAAAAGAGTATAGTCTCGGAGACATCGGGAGTTCGGGGAAATTTTGACAATTCCTGAGATGTACCTTCTGTCCTCCTTGCTTCCATTCTTGTCAAAGAAGTGAAGATCATTATTTTACTCTGTTCTCTCCAGTCCAACCCAGCATCTGTCCTTCATTCTGCCCCCAGCAACAACTCTTCTTCCCAGGAATCTGACCTCTTTCCTCTGCGACAAATCAGTCTCAAACATAGATGCATCATAGGTAGAAAGACATTAAAGTTTATGTTGCCTCAATGTCCACTGTAGGCAGGGATCATCCCGACATCTCTGACAGTCTCTGATTAAGCGTTTCGTGAGGCATGGTGTTCCATACTCACGTACTTTGAATTTTATCTAGGATTTGCCCCACCAAGGCTTTGCTTCGTCTGTTTTTTTCGTTTAACTTTTCAAATTGTATAGTATAACACACATACAAAACAGAGAAAGAAAAAAGCAATAGTTTTCAAAGCACTCTTCAACAAGTAGTTACAGGACAGATCCCAGAGTTTGTCATGGGCTACCATGCCATTATCTAAGAATTTTCCTTCTAGCTGCTCCAGAGTATAGGAGGCTAGAAGGAATAAATATCTTATCATCACTATTGACTTTATTTTCTTTTTTGTTAAAAAATGACTTATATACAAAAAAAGCAATACATTTCAAAGCACAACACCACAATTATTTGTAAAACAGATTTCAGAGTTTGGCATGGGTTACAATTCCACAATTTTAGGTTTTTACTTCTAGATGCTCTAAGATATTAGAGACTAAAAGAGATACCGATTTAATGATTCAGCAATCATATTCATTTGTTAAACCCTACCTTCTCTGTATAACTCCACCATCACCTTTGATCTTTCTCCCTCTCTTTAGGGGTATTTGGGCTTTGCCCATTCTAACTTTTTCATGCTTGAAGGGGCTGTTAATAATATGGCGTATGGAGATGGAGCTATCTGATGTTCTGCAGAGGCTGGGCCCTCTAGGTTTCAGGACTCATCTGGTCCAGGGACCCATCTGGAGGTTGTAGGTTTATGGAAAGTTAAGCTTCATCTATTTTAATGCCCTGAACAACCCAAATCAAACCTATTCCCTCTCTACAGATTGGTTATTTGTCTCAATTTCTCATTTTAGCTTCTCTCTGGACACTGACTCTAACTCTAATGAAAAGCATCAACATTAGTTTCTTGCATTCTTTTGGTAAATCTAAATTTGCAGCCCTTATGTTAGTCTGGGTTACACTTAAAAAGTAGCACCTCCAGCAGGTGAAGGGCATCAGGGAAAGGCTGAATGCTTGGTCCTTACTGGGATGGGAGATCGGAACATAGTAGAAAATAGACATGAGATAGAGGGAAAGAAACATCGGCTCATCTTAACTCTCACTGACTAACCAAGAAGGTTGAGCCTCAATCTGGGGAATATTATTTATTCAAGCTACATGTATATGACTGGTTCTTTTCTAGATCATGTCCCAAGGCCATCTGGGCTCCTTAACAATGCCCCCCAAACTCTGGTGTGCATAAGAATATCCTAATAGCATTAAAAATGTATACTGCTGTCCCTGCTGCCCCAAAATTGATCATCCTTGATTTTCCCTTCCCTAGGAGAAGGACGCAACTTGGTCTGGTGAGCCAGTTGTTATGTACACATGAACCCTTCAACTTCTTCTCTTATATTCATTGTCTGAAAATTGTCATAAATAGATGGAAAATTAATAAGGTCATCCTCCTGTAAATCTGGGGCATTTGATCCCAGATTATGTGGTTTTGAGATGTGGAATGATATATGAGTTTTTTTTGTTTGTCAGTCTGCCTTGGTTTAAATCACTGTTCCTCTCTACCTATCAGCTGTCTAGTCTGAGGCCAGTTGCTTGACTCTTCTAAACTTCAATTTCAGTAAAATGCAGTAATAATAGCTCCTGACTCATGGAGGTATTTTGAGTATTTGGAAATTACAGTTTATAGTGAAAATATTAAATAGCTTTCATTTACTCAGTGCTCATTTAGCACAATGCTGGGCACATAGTGAGCACTGAGTAAATGATAGATATTTATTATTATCATTTGTAGTAATTGTTGTTGTTGCAGAGCCAAACCAAATTTCAGCGGAACTAACCAGCCATCCTCTTTTTATCAGCCGTAATTTCCAATGGAAACACCACAAACATCCCTCCTGATCCAACCACAGCTTCCGGTGGAATTAATACAACAGTATCAGCCCCAAACTCCAGTGGGATTGACACAACAGCTACAACTTCCGATGGCACTAGCACACATAGTGCTCTTACAGGGAATGAGGAAAAATGTAATGGATACCTGATGTCATGGGAAGTCACCCTAATCACCCTGGCTTCAGTTGCAATGGCTGGGATTCTCTTCATTGGGCTTCTCTTCTGTTTTGTGAATACTTGATGTATAGGGACCACTTTTCTGAGGAAAGGAGTTCAAGAAAATGAGACCAGAAATGGGATACAGACAGTGAGGTCACCACGGGTGGCAAGGAATGAGAAATCAGGAGAGAGTAACAGAACAAGACACAGAAACCATAGGTTAGAACCAACAAGACAGAATCAGAAGGGCCAGCAGCTTTCCAGAACATCAGCTAGTTCCATCTCCCTAACCCCTATTATTGACAACCCTTCCAAGATGAAAAAGGTAGAATGGGCATAGCCCAAATATCCCTAAAGAGAGGGAGAAAGATCAAAGGTAATGGTGGAGTTATACAGAGAAGGTAGGGTTTCACAAATGAGCATGAGTGCTGAGTCATTATATTGATATTTCTTTCAGCCTCCAGCATCTTAGAGCAGCTAGAAGTAAAAACCTAATATTGTGGAATTACAGCCCCAACCAAACTCTGAAATCTATTCTACAACTGATTGTTGCGATGCACTTTAAATTTTTTTGCTTTATATATATATATATGTTATTTTTCACAAAAAAAGAAAGAAAAGTCGTCTGTGATGGTAACTGCCCAGCTATATGATGATATTGTGAACCACTGGTTGTTCACTTTGGATGATTACATGGTATGTGATTCTATAATATATGTCAATAAAAATAAATAATCTTAAAAACTGATTAAAGGAGAAGATGGAGTTATGTAGAGAAGGTAGGGTTTAACAAATGAATGTGTGTGCTAAATCATTATACCGATATTTTCTTTAAGTCCGCAGTGTCTTGGAGCCGCCAGAAGGAAAAACCTAACATTGTGAAACTGTAATCCATACCGAACTCTGAAATCTCTTCTACAATTGTGTGGTGTGCTTTGAAATTTATTGCTTTTTTGTATATATGTTGTTCTTCACAATAAAAATAATTTTTTAAGCAAAAAAAAACAGAAGAGCCAATATGTATTCAGAGAAAACTGATGAATGGGAGAAGAGGATCAAAGCAAGTAATGAGGAGGTGTGGCCTGGCTGAGGGTATGGCTTGGATTGGAAGACACTAGAAGAGGGCAATACAACTGAAACTGTTCATGCTTTTGTTTTCTAGAGAAACTCCCTTTGTCTAAGAAACCTCTTCTACACAGATTTTTACCACTCCCATGGCTTCAAACTTGGCCCATGCCCTCAAGGGAATTATGGAGTGGCAATCGATTCCAGAGAAGAACGGATTCCAGCCGTGAAACTGACTGGAGGATGCTAGTGACCCTGAGCATTCCTGAAGGTGGAAGCATGCCACAGCCCTTTCAATCAGGGAGAGAGCTAACCTGCAGGACCTGCCCTCTAGGCTGTTCCTCCCAGCTGTGCTTCAACCTCTGACGGTCTTGTTTTCCTAGGCCAGAAAAGGCTGAATTATTAAATAAATGCATCTAATATAGGTGAGAGCCAGAATCTGTGGATATGTACGTATGCATCACTGCAAATAAAAGTTCCTTACCCTGGGATGACTCTTCTTCCCTGTATAGAGTGAAATTCAAAGACCTTCTATCTGTCCCCATTCTCTTCTACACTTTGCCTCCATTTCCCTGACACCTCTGGCTGGTGGAAGAATGGAATTAGGAAGGATGGGACAAAGGTAGGTGCTGGACTTTACAGATTTGCGTTGCACAGACAGAAATCCATCTCTGTGAGAATTTAGAACATGAAGAGGTGGGAAATGTGATCATGTGGGCTGTGGGGCAGAGGAGGATTTGCTAATGGGGCTATGCCAGGTGCTGCCACGTTCTCTGTCCACTCATCTCTGCTCCGGGTTTCAGTTATTCAGTGGTGCAGTTGTGAGTTGCCACCTTACTCTCCTGTAGGCTCCCTGTCCCAGCGGTCTCCTTGGACAGAAAGAATATGCTCTTAGTTTATCCAAAGGCATGCCTGGCTTGTCCTGATAGGATCTAGGTCTCAACCTTTGCAAAATCTGATCTCAGAACAGGGACACAAAGTCTATGTGTCAGCACTGGAGCCCCTGCTAAAGTCTTCAGCTTCCTCAAGGCTTCTGATGCAACTTGCTTCTTACACACACATTCTACTTGCTGAGAAATGAATCACTCACCGTTGTTTCAACTCATTCCTGCTAAGTCTCCTCAGCTTCTGTGATTCTCACAGCCTGGGACTTTGCCAGATTCTTCTTAACAGGACCAACCTGTTGCTCTATGCACATTTTACAATACTATTAATAAAAGTTTTATAAAGCTGTATAGATACCAAACACACACACACACACAAAGTTAAGATCCTGCTCAAGGGCTGGGAGCCAGAGCCAGAGCCAGAGCCCATGGTGGCTGGGGCATCCCATGGCATCGGTGGGGCCTGCGGGTGGTTTCCCCCATCCCCCAGCCAGACCACAATGGTGACCAAGAAGGTGGGCTCATGGCTTTCGACCACGATCAAGTGCTGCGGCTCCAATGATCCCTAAGCTCATTATACAGCTGTCGGCCAAGCTCACTGCCAAGGATGTAATGGCAGAACCCTTCCTTGGAGAGTCAAAGCTGGAGTAGTACCTAAAAGGACACCCTCTGTGGCAGAGAACCAGTCTCCGAGGTCCCAGGCCCCAGCTGACCAAAGTCCACCAGCATCTGACCTCCACCCTGTACTCTCTGTACCAAGGGAAACTCAAGTCAGAATTCCTACAAGAATCCAATCTGATAATGGCCAAGTTGAATTGCATGGAAGGAGATTATAAAGAAGCTCTCGACATTTATGTCTGGGTGGGCCTCAATGACTGCCTCTGATGGCTCTCCCTCCCCACAGGTTGTGGTTGATTGTGGAAACTGATGCCACCAAATGACTATGTTTAGAGAGGTTGCTTATTTCCTCTCCTACCAGTAATCTCCACATGGACCCAGAACAGGATGTCATCACTGGTCATGAAAAAGCAGGGGACATCACAATCCTGCACCTTTAGGAGATAGATCAGGTAATACTTACTAATTTCAAAACAGAAGCCCTAAGCCTGGCCCTGCTCCCTGTGATCAAGAACTAGGTTTTAATTCCTAATTTCTTTCTATTTATTTATTTATTAAACATAACCACATACAAACACAAACATTCTTACCATACGATCATTCTATTCTTGATATATAATCAATAATTCACAATATCCTCACATAGTTGTATATTCATCATCATGATCATTTCTTAGAACATTTGCATCAATTCAGAAAAAGAAATAGAAAAAAATTCATACATACCATACCCCTTACCCCTCCCTTTCATTGATCACTAATATTTCAATCTACTAAATTTATTTTAACATTTGTTCCCCCTATTATATATTTATTTTTAACCCATATGTTTTACGCATCTGTCAATAAGGTTTTCACAATCACACAGTCGCATTGTGAAAGGTATTATCATTATACAATCATCTTCAAGAAACATGGATACTGGAACACAGCTCCACATTTTCAGGCAGTTCCCTCCAGCCTCTCTGTTACACCTTAACTAAAAAGGTGATATCTATAATGCATAATAATAACCTCCAGGATAACCTCTTGACTCTGTTTGGAATCTCTCAGCCATTGACATTTTATTTTGTCTCATTCTGCTCTTCCCCTTTTTGGTTGAGAAGGTTTTCTCAATCCCTTGAAGCTGAGTCCCAGCTCATTCTAGGATTTCTGTCCCATGTTGCCAGGAAGGTCCACACCCCTGGGAGTCATGTCCCATGTAGAGAGGGGAAGGGCAGTGGGGTTACTTGTCATGTTGGCTGAGAGAGAGAGGCCACATCTGAGCAACAAAAGAGGTTCTCTTGGGGGTGACTCCTAATCCTAATTTTAAGTAGGCTTAGCCTATCCTTTGAGGGGTTAAGTTTCATATGAACAAAACCCCAAGATTTGGGGCTCAGCCTATTGCTTTGGTTGTCCCCACTGCTTGTGAGAATATCAAGAATTCTCCACTCGGGGAAGTTGAATTTTCTGCCTTTCCCGTCATTCCCCAAGGGGACCTTGCAAATACTTTTCTATTCACTGTTCAAATCATTATGGAATTTATCCGAACATCACTGTGGACAAACCTACAAAATCTCATGCCCTACTCAAGGTTCCATGTACTATGTATGGTGTTCAATTAAGCTGTCCACATATAATTCCTAATTTCTTAAAACCAATATCTTTTAGGAAATTAGTGCAGGTCCAGAGGCAGGAAATCCACATTTGCTTACTGGAATTGTTTGCTAGGTCCATCTTCTCTGGCAAGTTCTTCAGCATCCTTTCCAGAAGCATTCTGCAGTCAAGAAAGCAGGCCTTTCCTCACCTACTCCTTCTTGGGCTAAAGATCTCAGAGTTAGCTGTTCATCTTAATTCAGGAAAGCAAATGAAGAAATGCTTCTGTCATTGAACTCAACATAGAATAATCTATTTGATTAATTCTTAATGATCATCCACATTGTGATGACAACTGGTATTTGATAATAATAAATAAAAATAAACTGGATCTTTTTCTTTGGAGAAAGATAAAAAGGAAGGAGGGAAGGAAGGAGGTTTTTTCCTAGAAACAGGACTTCAGAGAACCCATGTTCTCTATTTCAAAAGAGGGAACTTGACAAGAAGAGTAGGGAGAGTTAGAGAGGTTCATAGAGGTTCATAGGTTCATAGTTGAAACACGAACAACTCAAAACCTGCCAGTGGGGATAGCTAGGAAATTGACAGAGATCTTGCTGGGGGTGTGTGAGCAGAGCTACTGAAACCCTCTGGAGAACCCACCATGCCAGTCATCTCTGGACAATCCTGACTAGAAAGGCACAAACACAAAAACCTGTATCCTCAATCGGAGAACCCGTGTAAACTCGGGGGAGAACAGTTTTGTCCTCAAGAAACTACTGAAGAGAGTTCCAGGTCAAGATGGCGGCTTAAATTGAGAGAACCTTCTCGACCAAAGGGGGAAGAGTGAAATGAGACTAAGTGTCAATGGCGGAGAGATTCCAAACAGAATCGAGAGGTTATCATGGAGGTTATTCTTATGCATTAAGTAGATATCACCTTGTTGCTCAAGATGTAGCAGAGAGGCTGGAGGGAACTGCCTGATAATGTAGAGCTGTGTTCCAGTAGCCATGTTCCTTGATGATGACTGAACAATGATATAGCTTTCACAATGAGACTCTGCGAATGTGGAAACCTTGTGTGTGTCTGATGCTCCTTTCAGCTACTATATCAACAAAAGAGTAGAACATATGGAATAAAAATAAATAATAGGGGGAACAAATGGAAAATAAATTTAGTTTGAAATGCTAGTAATAAATGAAAGCAAGGGGTAAGGGGTATGTTATGTATAATC
>PVIY010048127.1:0-17453 GCA_004026745.1 Myrmecophaga tridactyla | reverse complement strand
ACAAGAACACATCTAAAAAAATGGGGAACAGGATGACACTAAAAGGACCACTGTTCCTCCCTATGAACCAACATTCCCTACAAAATAAACCATGCCTTCATTATTGCTTATTTAAAATTACATTTGTACACAGCTATTTAGTATCTGATATGGGAAAACAATCACATAAGGAAGTATTTATTTGAGATTTCACATGAAATCATACGAATAAAATTTGTAAAAACACAAATCCACACCAAGACATAACACAGGTAGCCAAGGATGAAGTAAACACAAAGAAAACTAAATGGCAACTATATACAATTGGACAGTTGTGTCTTGTACACTGGAAAGACTTTTACGAAATAATCATCTTAGATCAACAGAAGACTAGTCTTCGACGTCATCCTGCAAGATGAGCTACTGTAGCATTTCCTTCTGTTTTCTCCAAGGTTCTCCTTTAGTATGGTTGGTAATTGTTTTGGTGGTTGCCTCGCCCTCATAAAGCCATATGTGCTCTATTGGCCACTGTAGTCTGTATATCCCTATCTGCCATAGCCACTACCGTTTCGATCATCTGTATAAGCACTATTGTAAGTTCCATATCCTTGATATGGGCGTTCTTAGGAAGCTGCAGTGGAGTTAACTGCTCCTGCAGTGTAAATGATTAGAAAAAGTCATGGTAGTAAATCTCATCATGTTTAAGGCAGTTGCATGAGCCTGAGTAGTTAAGCATTTCCATATTCAGACATAGGAAGGCATAGTAAAAAGAAATACTTCAAGTCTTTTGTATCTTAGGGCAAATCTTAAGTGTGCCAGTTTATTTCGTCACAGCAGATCTCTCTAGTCTTGGAGGACTTTTTGGGTAAATAGCACCAAACTTGGAATTTTGTGTTCAATATAGTTCATTGGGTTAGGGAAAAGTTTGTTTCCATGGCTACACACGAGCTTGTTGGGATCATTATGAAAAATCCTTAGCTTACTCAGACACATACATGCAAACTAGTTGGTTTCACAAACAAGTATACATGTTTTTATGTTGATGAACTTGCTATTATAAAAATCTGATGCCTGCAACATTTCTTTTTTCCTATGATGTTTCTGTTTGCAGGGCTACTAAGTTAAAATGCTCTTAGCCACGTTTGCTCCTTTGTTGTATGTTGACCTCACACCTAAGTCAAGTATCAGTGTTGGCTCTCACAAGGGATTCTCTGTTCTTTAAACATGGCAACCTCAGGAAACTGAAGGGGGGTTGTTTAATGTAAAGTTGTATTGTCAAAGTCAATAGGTGTAATGTCTTTTGGGTAGTGAATCCTGTGAAGTCAAATTTATGACTAAGTGACAAGCTGACTTTGAAATTGTCCTTTCCCTAATCAAATGTGAATAAAGGTTTGTTTTAAAAAAAAAAAAATCCAGGTAAAATTTCCTACATCTCTCACTTCATAGGATAGGTCCATTCCTGGGCATCTACTTTGCACCGTGGGGTGGGGGTGGGGGTTACTCCAGTTTCACATCCTCCGTGGTCCCCGCTGGTGGGTGGGGTGGGAGGGCGCGTTACGCAGCCCACCGACCCTCAGAGCTGGCAGTGGCAGCGCCAGGGAGAGCTGGTGGACCAGAGGACTGGCCGGCAGGAGACAAATTTCCAAATGACACTTGCAGTGTAAGGGATCCCCGTGGCAGCGACATTGAGAAAAAGGAGGATTGGACAGCTCAGACTTGGCCGCCATGCTGCTTGCCACCCACAGTGTCTCTGCACCCTCCAGATTTTTTTTTTTCATAAAACTAAATTTATTAAAGAAATCTCCTTGAATAGTCTTTTCTCCCCTGCTTTGTTTTTTTGCATTAGGAGGTGGCCATTGCTTCAGAACTTTTAAAGGTGCATACAGATCACCTGTGAATATTGTTAAACGGCAGATTCTAATGTGGGAGGTCTAAGGCGGAGCCCAAGGGTTTTTACTCCCAGGTGAGCCTGTGTACTGACTTGCTATCAGCCCAAGTCAAAACATCAGTGGTTCAGACCCCAGTGGGATGTTTGATTAAAATGTCAAACCTCTGGGCAGCTGCTGTGGCTCAGCAGGCAGCGCTCCGACCTGCCGTGCTGGAGGTCTGGAGTTCGATCCCTGGTGCCTCCTGCCCATATGCAAATTAAAAAAATAATAATAAAATGTCAAACCTCTAACCAGAATAGTGGCATGCTTTCCTGGCATGGGTCCCATTTGTTTTAGTACCTCAGATATTTTCTGATCTACTAAAACCCTCATTGCCAGTTGGAGCTGGGACTAAGATCCAGGTAAATCTCTGAACTCCTAACAGTGCTCATTCCCCTGGACCAGGGGAATTCTTAAGGTGCCTGGCAAGCTTATATGTGAAAATTGAATAGTAATACAAACACAACATTACAGATACACAGCAAATGAGGTCCTAGTAGCATCAGAGGGATTTTGACTTACTAGCTATTTCTAAAATGCTTTTTTTTTTTTTTTTAACATGGGCAGGCACTGGGAATCGAACCCGGGTCCTCTGGCATGGCAGGCAAGCATTCTTGCCTGCTGAGCCACCGTGGCCTGCCTTAAAATGCTTTTTTTAAGTGAAACTAACACCTGCTCCTCATCTCTGTAAAACAAACTTCCCATTGCAACTTGCAGCACCCAGCACTAGTTAGCTGTATATCCTCCGAGTAAGTTTGTCCTTAAACGTTTTTCCCAGTTTTACTTGTTATTGTAATTACATAAGTTAATAAAAGGACTTCCATTGTAATAGTTTTATCATCAGAAGAAAAGAACGATTTAATAGCAATGAAAAGGAGGCAGAGGACCCCTGAACTCATCAGTCACAAATGAGTAAATTACTGAACTGAATTAACAGGTGCTCAAAGTTTAAACCTAAGGTTGAAAACAATGAACCAGTGGCCAAGGATCGTCTAATAGTCAGAAATTTGGTAGTGTTTTAATCTGCTAGCTGCTGGAATGCAATATACCAGAAACGGAACAGCTTTTAAAAAGAGAAATTCAATGAGTTGCTAGTTTACCATTCTAAGGCCAAGAAAATGTCCCAATCAAAACAAGTCTATAGTGAATGAGGATCAAAGGGCATGGCTTTTCTGGGGTCCACACAGATTCAGACCAGCACATTCCACCCTTTGGACCCCAAAAAGACATGCTCTTTCCAAATGCAAAATACATTCGTTCCATAACAATATCAGAAAACCTTAAACCTTTCAGTAGCAATACAAATGAAGTACCAAATTAGAGAGTATAAAATCTCATCAAGTCAGTTACAGGCATGGTCTGTCCTAAGGCAAAATTCTCTCCATTTGCTCTGGACCTTTGAAAACTCATAACAAGTTATTTGCTGCCAACATACAAAGGAGGAACATTCATAGGATACATATACACATTTTCATAGGGAGGAAGGAACACAGGGGTCACCGAACCCACACAGTTTCGAAAACCCGCATGGAAAATCCATTAGATTTCAATGTCTGAGAATCATTTATCCTCAGGGCTTCTGAAAGCGGCACTCCCACCCTTTCCAAGGGCCTACACAGAGGCCTCCCTCTCTTCAAATACAACCTTGGAGTATATTGGGGAGACCACCTTTTTTTCAGCTCCACCCTCTCCAAGCATTGGGGCCGTACCCGGGCTCTCTGCCATCTCCGGGGCACATGCTCAACCCCTCCATGTGGTGGTAGCCAGACTTTCCTCAAACCCCAAGGAATGTACTTCACCCTCTCCAAGGCCTGAGGTGGCATGACTCTTCCACTGCAATGAGGTGGAAGTCCCATCCCCTGCCTTTGGGGCAAACTTACCTCTTCATGGCCTTGGGTGGGTCCGCTCTCCTGGCCCGAGGCTTCTTGACTTCAGGCCTCAGCCTCCATGGTTTTGTCTCTGAAGTTATTTTTCCTCCAATATGTCCCTTCTCAGAACCCCCCAGTCCAGACTGGCAGTGGCTCTGTTTATACAGGTCCCACAGCACTCTCGTTGGCTTTCTATGGAGTAGCCTTGGATCATGCCCATCAGACATAAGGAGTTTCCACAAATCCTTCCTGGATAACTCCTTTTCTGATCCTGATTTTCTCGGAGATGGCTGACTGGTTTCACATTTGGTTAAATTCTCACACAGGCCTCTATTTTCTGGTGTCTCCCTTTCTGGAGGCCCAGAATTTTCCAGGACCTTAATTTCTGGTTTCTTTTTACTCAAGAGTTCAGTTTTTAGCTTATCTCTCTCCTGTCGTATTTCACTATAAGCTGTGAGGAGAAACCAGGCTGCCCTTTTGACATTTAATTTGTAGGTCTCCTCTGCTAAATATCCAAGTTCATGGCTTTTAAAATCTGCCTTCCAGCCAAAGCCACTAGTCAACTTTGCCAGATTGTCTGCCATTTTGAAACAAGGTCGCCTTCCCTTCCTTCCAGTCTGTAATGACACATGTCTCACTTCTAAGACTTTATCAGAAGTGTCTTTAGAGTCCACATTTCTACCAACAGTCTCTTCAAGGCATTCTAGGCCTTCTGTATCAAGCTTCTCACAACTCTTCCAGAATGTTCCCCTTATCCATTTAAAAAGCCGTTCCAAGGGGTGCACGGGTAGTTTAGTGGTTAGAATGCCCGCCTTCCATGTGGGAGACCCGGGTTCGATTCCTGGACCATGCACCCCCCCCAAAAAAAAGCCCTTCCAACATGTTTGGTATTTGCAAACTGCAGCAGCACCCCACTCTCCTGGTACCAAAATCTGTTCTAGTTTGCTAGCTGCTAGAATGCAATATACCAGAAACGAAACGGCTTTTAAAAAGGGGAATTTAATGAGTTGCTAGTTTACAGTTCTAAGGCCGAGAAAATGTCCCAATCAAAACAAGTCTATAGTGAATGAGGGTGAAAGGGCATGGCTTTTCTGGGGTCCACCACAGATTCAGACCAGCACAAGTAGCTTCTGAATGTCACTCCTCTAGTGCCCTGTAAGAGTATAAGCCAGAAAGCCCTACTTCTGTAACAAAAGGGGAAGCAAGCTGAGTAACATTTTTCATATATCCAAACACAAAAATAAAATCAACCTTTTTGAGCACTATATGCCTGGTACTAATCTAAGTATGCTACAAGTATTCATTTTTTCAACCCTTTGGGGAATATTAATGTTATTGTCTCCATGATATAGATAAGAAAACTGAGGCAGAGATGAATAACTCTCACGGGAACAGCACAGCTAGGAAAATGAAGGGCTCAGACTCAAATCTAGGCAATTTGACTCAAAGACAACCCTCTTATCTACTTATACTGCCTCGCAACAACCCTACGGATTCTCATGGACTTGGGTCTGCCATGAAAGACAGGCAACCATTCACAGGACGATGGGGTTTCCTTATCAGCTATTCCCATTGAAGCTTTAAATGGTTTGAGGTCCAAGGACTTAAATACAGCCAGGCTCCCTCCACAGGACACACAACAGTAACATATATTTCCATGCAAACTTCTTACTAGTCTTTGGATAGAAATGGGAATTTATTTGCCAGGAAGGGCGACACCGGCTTACTTCTGTTGGAAGCACAGCATGACCTCCTCTTTGCTGATTCTGCATTTGGCCCCAGTGCAGCCTGTGCTGTGCTTCTTGTCTGCAGTGCTAAAACCTGGCCTACCCAGCACCACATAGGAGTCCAGACCATCGATACCAATGCTTGGATTATATTTGATCCCCAGATCGATGTGTTCCTGGATCCCAAAACCGAAGTTTCCAGTATCAGAGAAGTTATTTTTTCTAAACCAGTGCTCCTGCTCCTTTAGACCTTTCTACAAGATTTCCTCTGCCTAATTCCAGAGGATGTCATGTTGTATCTAGCTTTGGAGAACACAGGGGTCTTGCCTGTGAGCTGCTCCAAAACCTTCCCTGATAGACAGGCTGGTCTGTCTCCACTCTCCCCCAGGCAGATGTTGAGGCAGAGCTAGCGGGATGCGAAGTTCCCACATAGAGTTCTCCTTTTCACCCTGATCCCACACCATGATGGAGAACAGGAAGAGCCAGATTTATTTCTGATACTTCTTTTTTTCCAGGGACCATGGCCTCTGTGTGGAGCTTTTGTATGTGTTTGCTCCATCATTTAAAATCCCCCTATGGCAATTTGAAGAGCGGTGACATTGTTTGGGAGAGAGTCTCATGATAACTTGTCATATGTTGGTTCACTCACAAGCCAAATGAGGTTGCTTTTTTCTTACTCTCCTTTTGCACCTGCATTTAACTGTGGGCTATCCTGGCACTTCAAGCAAGGTACCATATTCTGTTTTAAACCTGGTACTGTGTTTTGAACACATGCTCTGGGGAAGGGTACATATTTCATTATTGCCAAGTCGTGGCATGTGTTACCCCTGCTGGAGTGTGTGTTGTTCAGCTGTCTATACTCTGTTGTTTGCCTAAATTACACATTTTCAATATGTCTCCATGATGGAAGAGACACGACTGTTCAGAAGCATCCAAGATTTTCTCTTCCTAATCCACCAAGATTCTACACTGTGAGAGGACACTCAAAGGGGGAGTGTCTTTGGTAACTTAATGCCTCCTCAGGAAGTTGAGAGAGAGTTGATGTCATACGTGTTTATAGAACATGAAATCTGTTTTAAAAAAATAAAGTTGTTTTGCGTGGTATATACAGTTTCCCCACAAGCATGCGTTTATTTAATCTTAATCTCCACAATCATTTACAATATTTTCTTTTTATTCAGCATTTCCCCATTTTTAAATGTTGTCCACACGCTTTAATGTAACCTCACCTCATGCTTTAATGTCCACACGCATGAAAGAATGGTATACCACAGATACTCCTCTACTGCCATCCTATCACTTTCTTGTGAAGATTACTTAGTCTGTCATATATAAATCTCTTTATAGGTACCAACACTTTTTAGCTATTCATTAATCTTATCTTGTTCTTTTGGCTTCTGGATCATCGTTAGCTGAAGTCACAGTCATTTGAGGTCAGGACATGTTTTTATCCGAATAGATTTGTTGGAGCTAAACCTGAATTGTAGCCAAGAAAGGTCTTAAATCAAGTGCCTATGAAATTAGAAGCATTACCAAGAAGGTATCAGCAGGGTTTTGTTTACTGGCGTTTTATTGTCAAATAAATTGTATGCATTGGTGATGGAAAACTGTTGGTTGCTAATGGTAGAACCCTTAAGAAATGTGGCAGTGTTTAATTTTGCCTTTTGTTTTTAAAACATGAATTCCTCCCTCCCTTCCTCTTTGCTTCCTTCTCTCTTCTGCTTACTTCCTCCCTTCTTTCCTCCCTTCCTTCCTGCCTTCCAGGGATTTTGCCTTTAGGGATTGGTGCTTTCCATTTGTGGCCATCTCTATGTTCCTACACTTGATTCCATAAAAAGTATGAGATAAACAAGGATGTCTGCCCTGAAGTAAATGAGACTGTATTCACCAGCTATTATGTAAAAGATGTTATTAAGAGCTGTGTAAGGGGATTGTGGGGTGCTCATAAGGCTGCACATATTCTGATAGGACAGCACTTTTCTTCCTCCTTTGAAGTAAGGTGAGGGGCATGTGACTTGCTTTGGCTGATGAAATGTGAGCAAGGTGTTGGAAGCTTTAGGAGCCAGGGTGTGACCCGCCATGTGCTGTTCCCTTGCCATTGCGATTGTGAAAGCGAGCATTGAGATGGAGCTTCTGTCTTTCTGGATCTTTAAGTGACTATGATAAGCTGAATTGCAAAAAGTAAGAAACATTCTTCTGTTGGGATAAAGCACTGTGATTTGGCAAAACCAGTGTAATCTAATCTGTTCTGGCTATTACAGGGGATTAAATAAGTATGCTTATGCTTAAGGAGCTTGTGATATTAATTGGGCAGGGAAGATACATTTGCATAATGGAGAAAGCATCAGCCACTCATGGTACCCTTTATTTAGCTACATTTATCAATTAGCAAGAGAAATTGATTCTAGCAGAAAACTGAACTTTTAAGTGAATTCCTGTGACCCATTTCAACTTGGAAAATAACTTTTTTTTTCCCTGAGATTTTTTTTTATTACAATTGATCAAAACACCTATGCAAGGATTAAAATTAATTATTAATTAGCCAGTAGAAGCATGGTATCTTTAATCTGAAATTGGGAATAAGAAAATCAATCCATTCTCTGCCTTTCTATTTTATAATCTGCCTAGGCAATGGAACAACAAGTATTTGTTGATCATCTGGTATGAACCAGACATAGTTCTAGATGCTGGGGCTAGAGTCTATTTGTTTCCCAGACCATACACTCAAAAAAGAAAAAGCAGAGTCTAATGTCACAAATCTTGCATTTTATCAGGGAGATGAATAATAAACAAGTTAAACATAGAGAACGTGACATTAATGATGAGTGCTATGAAGACAAAGTGGGGAAATGAGAATGACAGGGTGGGCAGTTTTCTAGAGGGTGGTCATGGAAGGTCTCTCTGAGAAAGTAATATTTGAGGAAGAAATTAAAGAAGAGAAAGAAAGGCCTTGTAAATACCCAGAGGAAGACTATTTCAAGGGGAAGAATAGCAACTGCAAAGGCCCTGAGGCAGGGAAGGCATTAGGGCTGAAGAGGAAAGTGCAATGGAGGATGTTTAGGACATGAAGCCCTCATTGGCCCATTTTAAGTCTGATGGGAAAATGGGGGAATTTGAATGAGGGAAAGCCATGATCTGCTTTATGTTTTAAATCGATGATTCCAGAATTGTCTGTAAATGGAAGGAGAGCAAACAGGGAAACAGGAGGTTTGGGAGAAAGTCCAGGTGATGGAGGATGGGTTTGGGTGTGGTTGTGAAGTAGAGGTTGTGAGAAGTAGTTGGAGTCAGGGTATATTTTGAAAATATATTGCTGATAGGGTTAGCTGACTGGGTATGAGTTTTGGTCGGAGCATCTGGCTGAATGATAATGCCATTTTATTAGATAAGGAAAAGAAAGAGAAACAAGTTTTGGGGGTAGGTGGAGATATAAAGACTTCGCTTTGGCCCTGCTAAGTTTGAGATGCCTATTATTCAAAAGGAGATATCTTTACTTATATGAGCCTGGAGATCTGGGGGACTAGTTAGGGCTAAAGAAATAAGGTTAGCAGCTCAAAGAATAGTTGGATTTAAATCCATGAGAGTGGATGAGATCACTAAGGAATGAATGTAGCAAGTGAAGGAAGATGTTGGAGGACTGAGTGTTAGGGTGTTCCCTGAGAAGGAACAGCCATTGAGGACAGGAGGACAGCCAGGCAAGAGAAGGGTCCCTACATGAAGAGAGTGTTCCTAGAAAGAGGGAGGAGGGGACAACTGTGAGGAATGCTGCTGAGAGGGTCAGGGTCCTGACTGAGATTTGACCACATTGGATGTAGCAGCATGGAAATCATGGTGACATTAACAATATCAGTACCAGAGGTCTGGTGGGGTCTAAAGCCTGATTGGAATTGGTTCAGGTAAGAATGGAAGGTGAGGAAATAGAGAAAGACAAAATATATGGTTCTTGGAAGGTTTTTGCTATGGGTGGAGGGGAGAATTGCTACATGGAATGCGTGGCCAGAAACATTTTTTTTTTTTAAGATGGGATTTCTTTTTTTTATAGTGATAAGAATTATTCAGGAGACAGAAAGGAATTGCTGGTACAGGAAAGAGGGGGCAGAATTGCTGGGAGGGACCTCTTTGAGTAGGCAGGAGGGGATGGGATGGATGCAATGAAGGGCCACCCACTTTGCAGCTCAGGCATTGTATGTTCTAGAACTGTTCAGATGCATATAAGTGAGTTTGCATAGTTTTTGGAGGATGCTGAAATTATCTTCTGCTTGCTTCTATTTTCTAAGGAAAATAAGACTCAAGGTCATCAGATGAGCATGAGGAAGGGGTGGAAGTGTAAAATAGTTTTCTAGCAGTGATGTTGTAAGTTGGCCAAATGTATAGTAAGATGGCTAAGCAGAGCTGAAAGCCCTTTGAGAATAGTGTCATATTTTAAGTAAGACCAGCCAGTACAGTTGTGTATTTCTTTCTTTAGGTTTGGCAGCTACTCTCATGAGGAGAATTTTATTTAAACAAGGTTTTAGTTTTGCCAAATGAATAATATGGATAGGCAGATTAGCAGGAGAGTTGGATACATGTACAAGGGAGTGATTTTTGTGTAGTATCATGGCCTTTGCTGGATATTAAGGAAGGTGGTGGCGTAAGGGATAATGGACAATGAGGGAGGTGGTCAATGGATTGCGGGGCCATTGAGGTTGAATTGTTGGAGTTGAGGTACTAGAGGGAGTGAGCTGGAAATAACTTTGCAATATGAAGTTGGAAACTCTCCTGAAACTTAATCTCAAAAGGGACATTTAAAAATGACTTATTTTTGCAGCATGGGTGGGGAAAAATGCATTTTTCAAGTATGACTTCAGCTTATGTTTTACCTGTATATTCACTCTGCAATTCTTAGACAAGTTATTACAATTAGTCAATTATCTCTGTGTCTGCACCCATGAAAGGAGACTTGCGAGAAAGCAGAACTGAGTACTTAGTGATCATCAGATTCCACTGAATTTCACTCCTTTGTGGAGGTTTAACTGGCAGGCTAGAATTGCAGGGCTGTCATTTCAGCTGGAACACTGAGCCTCATATAAAGACATGAAATTTGAAGATAAGGTTTTGTTTGGCACAACAAAAGAAGCTTTGATGTGTTACAAGTAAGAGGTCACTGGATACATATCATCTATTTGGTTGATTAAAAATGTTAATTGATTAATAATAGCACATAAATAAATCTCCCCATTGTACACTTGTCGTATGTATTTATCTTGAGACACTTTAGTGAATGAAAAATTTTGGAAATATAAAAATGTTCTCATCAAAGATATGGCAGTGGTAGAGTGTGTTTATGTAGGTAAATACACATCATACCACAGATGAATCTTGTTGCTATTTTTGAAAGGGTCTAGGGCCTTACTGGCCAAAACTATTGTAATAGTCAAATTCAGTGAATATTTACTGAAAAGCTGCTGTAAGCATTTTTGCATACATTGTTTTTAGGGGAAATTTTACCAATGATTAACATATCCAGAAGTACAGCCATCTAAAGTGATGCAGAAATATAAAAATTGCCATTTTTATTAAATATCCAGCCAGAACACCTTGAAAATGTTCAATCTCAGCAAGTGGCATTGGTTGTATTTTAATATCCAATTTCCTTATTTAATTTATTTTGTTTTATTCTTTCTTTTTGGGGGATCAAGTTACAAATTTAATTTTTCCTGCATTCCTGAATTTTTGTCGAGTGGTTTATGGGTCAAGACTAGTGGCTCTGTTGGGGGATTTCTCCCAGACTATTAACAACAACTATTTCTTGAAGTGATTTTAGATTGAGTCTTACATTAATGTATGTTTTAAGGCTAACTGATGGTGTACAATCCTGTAAGTCTTAATATGACTGTTGGTTTAATTTGGCATATTTAGTATAAGGTTTACTCATTGTTTAATATACTCATCTTTGACTTCCGAATAAAAACTTTCTCCCTTTATAAATGATCTCTTTCTATTGCTGTACTCCTCTTGTCCTTATAAATAATCATAGCAACCACCACCATGATAAAGTCCCTCAAAACTCATGAGGGTCATCAGGATGTTTCTTTACTTTCAAATTTTTGATAGGGCTGTAACTGAGAAATTAGGATTTAACAATGGTTTGTGATGAGTGACTCATTATAGAGATTTTTTAAATTTTCTAATATTTTAGAATAGCCAGAGGCAAATACCTGAAATTTCTGTTCTATAATCCAGCTGTGATCTCTGGAAATGATTGTATAATCCTACAACCTTTATTTTGTGATTGTAAAAACCTTATGACTCACCCTCACTTGTGCCTCCTTATTCTGTTTTTCAACTTTAGGGTCTTTTGATCACTAGAGACAGCCTCCTAATGTTTAATAATAAAGGGCCTTGAATCAGCCCAGAACTAAGCCACCCCAATTCCGAAGCTCTCTTGCTAGATGGAGCTGGATTTAACCAAAATTGGCTGTCTGACATACTCAGTTGCTTAAACTTCATGTAATCACTTTGCATATACCAAGATAATTTCTGACCTTGTCATCTCAAGCCATTGTGCTTATTATCCTAAAACCTGCCCATCCTTTGATACTATAAAACTATCAGAATTATTGCAGCTCAGGGAGACAGATTTTCAGGTTGATAGGCCATTTGATCTCCTTTGCACTTAGCAATAAACATTTTCTCTCTTTGAAACCCTGGTGTCTCAAGAATTGGTCACTTGAACGTATCCGGCAGAGAACCTGCCACTTTTAATTGGTATCAGGGCCTCTTCCCATGTGAGGGTTTTCAAATTTATTATTTTCAAAGGAGCAGGGATTAGAAAGCACTTGTGCATTAGCTGCTTTTAAAAGCGGCCGTATTATTCCTGCAAAGGAGCAGCTAAGCCTACTGATAATTATGCCCAAGAGTCACTCCTTAAGAATCTCTTTTGTTGCTCAGATGTGGCCTCTCTCTCTCTAAGCCAACTCAGCAGGTGAACTTACTGCCCTTGCCACTACATGGAAGATGACTCCCAGGGGTGTAAATCTCCCTGGCAATGTGGGACATGACTCCTGAGGATGAGCTGGGACCCAACATCATGGGAATGAAAAACCTTCTTGACCAAAAGGGGAAAGAGAGAAATGAGACAAAATAAAATCTCAGTGGCTTAGAGATTTCAAACAGAATCAAGAGGTTATCCTGGAGGTTATTTTTGTATTATGCATTATATAGATACCTGTTTTAGTTTTTGGTATATTGGAATGGCTAGAGGGAAGTACCTGAAACTGATGAACTGGGTTCCAGTAGCCTTGATTCCTGAAGAAGACTGTACAATTGTACAAGTTTCACAATGTGACTGTGTGATTGTAAAAACTTTGTGTCTAATGCTCCTTTTATCCAGGGAATAGACAGATGAGTAAAATAGAGAGAGAGATAAATAAATAAATGCTAAGGGGAGATAAAGGCTAAAAATTGGGCAGATTGAAATATGGTGGATCAATGAGAGGGAGGGTGTGTTAGTTTGCAGAAAGCTGGAATGTGATATACCAGAACAGGAATGGCTTTTAAAAAGGGAAATTTAATAAGTTACGAGTTTATAGTTCTAAGCCTATAGATATGTCCAAACTAAGGCATCCAGGGAAAGATACCTTAATTCAAGGAAGGCCGATAGGTCGGAACTCCTCCGTCAGCTGGGAAGTCATGTGCCTGGCATTTGCTGGTCCCTTGCTCTTGGGCTCCATTGCTTTCAGCCTCTGTTCCTGTGGGGGTTCCTCACTTTGCTTCTCCAGGGCTGCCTTTCATCTCTTGGCTTCCCTTGGCTGTCTCCAGGTTCTGGCTTGCTTAACATCTCATGATGTCTGCTGGGCTCCAGGTATCTGTATCAGCTCTCTCTCTGTGGGCTCTGTCATTTCTGTAGGTTCTGCTCTGGAGTTCCTGTTGGCCCTGCTATTTCTGTCTCTCTCCAAAATGTTTCCTCTTCAAGGATTCCAGTAAACTAGTAAGATCCACCTGGAATGGGTGGACTCATCTCCATCTAATCAAAGGTCACACCCTCATTTGGGCATGTCACATCTCTGTGGAGATAATCTAATAAAAATATTCCAACCTATAATATTGAATTAGGATTAAAAGAAATGGCTGCCCTCACAAGATTGAATCAGGCTTAAAACATGGCTTTTCTGGGGTACATAATACTTTCAAACTGGGACAGAGGGGTAAGGGGTGTGGGGTATATGAGTTCTATTTTTTTTTCTATTTATTTCTTTTTTCTGGAGTGCTGTAAGTGTTCTAAAAATGATCATGGTGAAGAAGAAACAACTATGTGATGTTGTTGTGAGCCATTGATTGTATAATGTGGTTAGACTGTATGTGTATGGATATTTCTCAATAAGAATTAAATAAAAATGTAGATGTGGGGTGGGCCACGGTGGCTCAGCGGCAAGAACGCTTGCCTGCCATGCCAGAGGACCCGGGTTTGATTCCCGGTGCCTGCCCATGTTAAAAAAAAAAAAAAATGTAGATGTGTATGTGTCCATGATGTATGTGTGGCAAAATATTAATTATTGTATCTAAGCGGTTTCTATTTTCTATATGTCTAAAAATACATAATAAAAAATCAGATCACACTAAGGCATATCATACTCAAATTCTTGAAAATCACAAAGAGAAAATCTTAAAATTAGCTGGGGGAGGAGGCACATTACCTTCAAAGGAATAACAACAGGAATTGAAAATAACTTTTTAAGAAGAGCTATGGAAATCAGAAGACAATGGTTTGACATCTATAAAGTGCTGAAAGAAAACTCCTACCAATCTAGATTTCAATAACCTGTGAACATATCTTTCCAAAACAAAGACGAAACAAGAAATATTTTCAGACAAAAAGAGGCTGAGGTCTAATCAAGATGGCAGAGTGAGAAGCCTCAGGGCTCCATCCACCCACAAAAGCTTTGAATAATCAGCAAAAACTTGCAGAAACACCTCTCTCAAAGCTCAAAAGAAAAATCAAAAAGCCAAAGAAACCGAGTTAAAAGACTGCAGTAATGGGGGGGAAACTAAATCAAGAAAAAGTGTATTTATAAGCAGTAGGATCTTATGGTGCCCTATTGGCCTCTTCCCCACCCCTACTTTTGTAGTTTTGATTTGTGATTCCACTTTTTACTTCCTAAAGACTCTGAAAGGCAAATGCATAAAATGTAATGCTAAACCAATAGTTTGGGGCTCATAATATATAAATTGTGACAAGAATTAAATCAAGGTGATGGGACCTTCATAAAAAAAAAGGCTGTGTTATTAAATCATGTTTCTGCGTGCTGATTTGTTTGTTAACTATGTATTCATTTTATGGGCTGAGCTCAGAGTTTCCATTGTAAGTGTTTGGGAGTGTGTCTTCTTTCTGTGCAGCTGAGGCTTAAAAGTCCCCCATAAAATGCTCTGGGATCACAAAAGGAAAAAATATAGCAATGCCTGACAGGACCACTTTATTGAGGCTTTGAAGTACTTTTAATCTCTGAATGTTTGTGGCTTGACCATGGGAAGGCAACAGGTCACTGGGGATTTTGCCTTCAGTTTTCATGCTTTGAGAATCAAAGGTGGATAACAGTTTGGAAAAGCCCTGTATGAGGCCAAAGATTTTTCTAAAGGTTTTTATATCCATATATAACTCTGTATTTTACTACTTCAAACCCAGCAGCCTGCAATTTTGGTTTCATTGAAATTGTGTTTTCTTTAAATATACAGGAGAATAGCACTTTAAGAGGAATCTCATTTTATAAATACAGATAAATTTTATTTAATCGTATCTAAAGTTTTTAAGCTAATTTGGCATCTATCTCTTTTCAAAGAGTGGCATCTCCAAGGAGATTTTTCAGCCTACAAGATGCTCAGTGGCTGTCTACTTAAAAGCTGAAATGAGATCAGTGTTACTTCATCTTGAGGTAACAAAAATAAAACCCCAAGCAAGTAACGATTTAAGATTTTGCTTGAATACTTAATTTCCTGGGGGGAAGTAAAAAGTCTTCAAAGCTGCATAATTATTATACTACTGAATAATTACATTTTTTTCTCGGCTCCCAGTATTCTTATCCTTTAGAGACAAATGTTTTGAAAAATGATGTGAAAAGATCCGATTTGTCAAAGAATGTAAAAAGGTAATACACCATGGATTAAGGGTCTCTTAGCCAAACCTCTGGGGCAGTTTGGAATTAAAGATTTTTTTTAGATATTAGAAAAATAATACATGCCCAATGCACATGAGAATAATATGTGCCTGATGTGCATAAAAGCCAATCTATGACACTTGAGTTTCAAAGGTAGGAAGAGTTTATTGCAAAGGGAAGCAAGGAGAACAGATATGGCCTATGGGCTTAAAATCTGTCTCCCCAGTCTAAGGAGTTTAGGCTTTTTATGGATTCAAACAAGAGGAGATGGAGTTGTTACCATTACAATAATAAGTATAAACAACACAATTTACAAACGTAACGGAGCAGAGCTAAGCAAGAACTAAGCTAGAATAACTGTTATAGTAAGTCACTTCTCTGTAGTTAGCTGTTCTGGGCTGACTCAATTCCTTCATTAACATTAGGAAGTTGTCTTTCTGTTGATAAGACTCTAAAGTTGTAAAATGGCATAAGGGCATACAAGTGGGGCCAGTCATGAGTTACAATTTGCAATTCAGTGGGTTTCAATAATATCAGGTATTTCCTTTTGGCTATTTTATAATATATTAGAAAGTAAGAAAAAGACATCTATATAATGATTTAGTTATCAGCTATTTTGTTAAATTTTAATCTCTCGTTTACACAGTATATATTCTTTAATCAAACGCATGAGTATTTCTGCCATGAAATGTGAAATATTCACGCTAAATGGGATAAATAAAGGCTAATTCACAAAAAAAACTATGTTTCAAAGGTTTTAAAGTTCGGATTTATAGTTAGATGTGTGAGCCTGTACTTGTTTTCTTTTTTATTATATTTACCTTATACTTTTTTTTGCTAGCCAAAGTGTGATGCAGAGACCAGCAGCATCAGTTTTAACCTGGTTAAGTAAGACTGGGAGCTGGTTAAAAATGCAAAATCTCAGGCCCCATCATAGACCTGCTGAATCAGAATCAGCATGTTAATAAAATTCCCAGGTGACTCAAACACATTAAAGTTTGAGGTATTGCTTTGGCCTTAATTTAGATTCTAGGTCTTGGAGGGCAAAGATAATATGGAAATACTTTAGTTATTCAAATCCTTGGAGAATGGATTTTTTTTTTTTTACCGTAGCCTCCAGAGCGATCTCCTCTGCAGTCCCCTCCCAGAATAACAAACATTCTGGCTTTATGTTCATTATTCCTCCCCACTTAAAAAAAAAATCAGTCTGACAATATTTGACTTTTAAGTGGATCATCTATCCCATTTATTTCCATTTATTATAATTTTTAATACATGGGGATTTGTCCTTTATGTTGCACTTTCTAGTTATTCTGTTTCTTTATCTTTCTTGTATTCTTTTGAACTGATTATTTTTTTCTCATTCCATTCCTTCTGCTAGTTTATTGTAATCCTATTTTACATTTTAGCAGTAATCCTAAAAATTTTAGCATGTATGTTACTTGTAAAAGTTTTAACTTAGTCAACCTCTTTTCCTCCTTCCAAATAGTACCTTAGAACATTTTAACTCAGATTAGTCTCACTTGAGCTATGCTATTGTTATTGTGTATTCAGTCTATCTTTAAAAATT
Source organism: Myrmecophaga tridactyla (assembly GCA_004026745.1). Classification (NCBI taxonomy): domain Eukaryota; kingdom Metazoa; phylum Chordata; class Mammalia; order Pilosa; family Myrmecophagidae; genus Myrmecophaga; species Myrmecophaga tridactyla. Next base: position 254 of record PVIY010048127.1, on the reverse strand, counting down.
TTTGATCACTTAAGATTTTATGGTCCTGTAGCAGATGTTTATTTACATTTATCCATACATTTGCCACATTCTTTACTATTCATTCTTACATTTTGGTTATCCTATCAAGGATCACTTTTTTCCCATCTGAATTCTTTAGAATTTCCTTAAGTGAGTATCTCTTGATGACAAACTTTCTTTTTTTTTGTCTGAAAATGTTTTTATTTAGTCGATATTTAAATAAAAGATTTTATTGTATGTAATAAGATTACATC
>PVIY010048126.1:0-17468 GCA_004026745.1 Myrmecophaga tridactyla | reverse complement strand
CTAGCCCGTGGGTTCTGATAGCAGTTCGCGCCCAGTCCTGCACCTTTTCCGGTTGCAAGCTCCACTCCAGCCCTGCCTTCTCCCCGCTTGGGGTGCCGGCTCCAACCCTAGATGGGGCCCTTCCTGGGCCAGGCGTGCAGCGCTCTCGTCCTCACCTCCCCACGCCTGGACACCTCATCACCTCCCCCTCGGACAGCAGAGGCCACTGAGCAAATAGACCAGAGCCGCTTCCGCTCTGCCACTTGCCATGTTTTGGTTCCCTGCTCAGTATTTATTCCTCTCTCACCGAGTTCTTGTGGACTGGGCCAGGCTCATTTACCCCTCCACCCCCCCCAGAGGAGGCAGGACATAAAACCTCCTGTGCCCCCAATAAACTTTCATAACTAGTATTTTATGCTTCAGAGCTTTATTAATCAGAAAGTACAGTGGTTACAGGAGCTGGCCCTGGGGTCCAACAAACTTTGAAACGGCCCCATACCTACATGATTGCGTGTGCACGTGTGCACGTGTGTATGTTATACTGTGAGTGTGTGTAGTTGTCTGTGTGATAGTGTGTGTGACTGTGAGTGTAGTAGTGAGTTGTAGTTGTGTGTGTGTGTGTTTGAGTGTGTCTAGTGGTGTGTGACTGTGTGTGTGAATGTGTGGGTGTTTAGTTGTGTGTGTGATAGTTGTGAATTAATGTGTAGTGTATGAGTGTGAAGCTGTGTGTGGTAGTGTGTGATAGTGTGTGGGTGTAATTTGTGTAGTGTGTGTGTGTGCAATTGGGTGTGAGTGGCTGTGTATAGTTTTGTGTGAGTGTGTGGCTATGCATGTGAGTGGCTTGTATAGTTGTGAGTGTGTAGTTGTGTGTGTGTGTAGTGGTGTGTGTGTGAATGAATGTGTGAATGTGTGTAGCTGTGCGAATGCTTGAGTGAATGTGTGACTGTGCGAGTGTGTGTAGTTGTGTGTGAGGGTGTGGGGGTGGATGTGTGTTGTGAGTATATGTAGTTGCATGAGTATGAGTGGATGTGTATAGTTGTGTGTGTGTGTGTGTAGTTGCATGTGTTTGTGGATGTGTCCAGTTGTGAGTGTATGTAGTTGTGTGTGTAGTTGTTTGTGAGTGTGTGTAGTTGCGTGTGAGTGGTGAGTGTGTGAGATGGACCAGGTATGGCAGCAGGTGAAGCAGAGAGCAAATAGCACCAAGCAGACAGGATGGTTTGCTGAGGCCCACTGTGGGGCTTGGCACTTCCTGAGGGTAGTCAGTTGGCAGCCCCGGGTGGGGGTCTGAGAGGACCCCCTAAGGGGAGCAAGAAATAAAGGGGACGGGAACACAGATTCATCCCTGGAACCCTGCCCCTCCTCATGCTGCCTCTCAGTTCACATCTTCCTACTTCCCCATCTTCAGGGTCCTAAAACACCGTCTGTTGCTTTTTTTTTTTTTCCCTCTTGGTCCCATATAATCATTAAAATATGTTTTGGCAGGATATTTGCCCTTTACTTTAGTCAATTTTATTAATCATTTTTTTAGAAAGTAATTGATCACAATCCATTAACTCCAGGATGCTCTTATGACACATTCCCATTTCAGGGAAGTTTAGAAGAAATGTCATGGAACTGGGTGTCCCTTGGAATCCACGGAATGGAGGGACCAGGCTGGAGGGAGAGGCTGCCTCTGCCAGTTGCTCTTCTTGGCTTTGTGAAGTCTGGAACTGGTAGGACCCGCCTTCCCCAGGGAACCACAAGCCGTAGGAGACTTGCAGGTGGTTTCCAGAAATTGTGGGGTTTATAGGCAGGAACAGGACCTAAGGACCCACAGTCACAGTGGTGAACTGAACTTCCCGCAGTAGATCTTGCTCTTTAGAGTATCTGCTTGGGAGCAAAATGTTCCAGGAAGCTTTCAGTATCTTTCATAATCAACAGTTTTTAACAGCAATTTTTTTCTTTTATGAATCATGCTTAACTTTTCAAATCCCCTTCTTTAAAAAGTCCTGGAGTTGACGCATGACGTTTCTTAGAATTAAGAGAGCATATTAGTTTTCTTCTAAATATTCTTTGGCATTTCAAATAACCCAAGAAGAATCATTCTAATTATGTAGCAGAATTGAACCTGGCTAATAATTATAGGAAACTACATTTAATTTTTACAAAATTTCTTTAATGACTGTATGCACTTTTTCTCACTAAAAGTTTGGAAACTATGTTAGATAATTTGTACATTGTAAAATGACATTTGTCTGATTAACAAATATTTGGTTAATTTGTCAAATTAACAAATATTTGGTTAATTTCATATGCCGGGCTTAGCTAGGTCATGGTGTCTAGTTGTTTGGCCATGCAAGCACTGGCCTGATTATTACTCTGAGAGTATTTCATAAATGGATTTGCATCTACAGCCAGTTGATTGCATCTACAGCTGATTGCATTGGAGGCACTGGGAAATTTAAACACTGCCAATACTGACCTGCCCTGAGCCCTAACCTCTCTCCTTTAACCACATTTCCCAACGCACAGTATCAACATCACACGTGGCTGCTGGGAGAATCTGTTTTAAACAGAAAATTGTTACTCCCCCTCCCCAGGTGGTTCTAATTTGCATCCAAGGTGGACTTCTGGAATAGTCCAAACTCTTTTTGGATGTCAGCATCTTTCTTCACAATTTTTGGCAGAATTGACCTTCTTCTGACTTAATTCCAATGACAGGATAATAGTACTAATTTATACTGATTAAACGCATACTATGTGTGAGACAGTACTTTCCATGCATCATCACCTTTAATTTTCTCCAGAACATTAATGATGCATTTCACTAGTATTGATGATCACACTTTATAGACAAACATATTGATGCTTTTGGTGGACGCAGCAACTTCTCTCAGATCAGCCACCGTGGTGGAGTTAGGTTAGGATTCCATACTCAGCAGGCTCGGGTTGGCTCAGTACTCTGTATTTTTCAAGGAAACTGATTTCCCTGGTGGACAGTTCTCTATTCAAGTGTAATTCATCTCTGTAGCGCTCATTTGCTGTTCCTAGTTCAGCTCTGCTCACTCTGTTCAGATGTTTGTGTGCAGTCCTGATGTCTCACCTTTGGTGCCTCTCTCCATCTTTACCTCTTTTCTCCCCCTCGCTTTTCTTTATGTTGCCCACTTCTGAGACCCTCCCTGCTGGTGGCCCTCTGGAGTTCTTGTCTGCCTTGTCAGCTTCTCTGGAGAGTGGTCTACTCTTAGAAGCAGCACAGCCTTGAAGCTGGGCTTTGGCCTCTGCAGAGCTCCGCAGGTCTCGCACTTCCCCCACTTTCTATTATTTCTGCTAAAGGTTTTATTAGCTCACTGAAAAGCCCCATCACAGGACCAGCTCATATTAAGCACATTTTTCTGCATGAACTTTTGGCAAGCAGCCCGGTTTTCCAAACTTTTATTTATATAGTTGATTTTCTAAAAAAAAAAAAAAAAACACGACAACAACCCAAATGCAGAACCTCCATTCATTTTTATTAAATTTAAGCATTCTGATTTCCTAAGCATTATTCCTATCTCCCCCGGTCATTGAATATAAATTCTGTCAAATGACACCTCATGCATGGATTGTGAGCCCTTTCGCTTCTTCACAGAAAGTGCTTTAATAGTGAGATGTGGCCTGGAAGCAAGAGCCACTGGCAACTCATCAGGGACACGGTGCTCAGGTGGCCTCATGGCATTCCCTGCCCCACTGTCCCCCGTTTTGCATTTCTGTCTCTTTTTTTGCAGGGTTCTTTTAAAAATATTTGTTATGAGCTTTGATAAAATCCAGATATACCTTGTATACCCTTTGAAGCATGTAAGCTACGTTTTTTAAAATTTCAAAAATTTTAAATTTTAAATTTCAAAAATTAAAAAAAAATCTCTACTCTGAAAACACGTCTTTCTCGTACTCTCCAGCTCCTTTTATCTTTAGCTGGAATGGGGCTTCCTGTTCTAGGTATGTGAAAGGAAGGGGCAGGCTCAGAGCAGGCAATGGGATCCGTTCCCTCCTGAGGTAGCATGCCACACGCATGTAACATGAGGTAGTTATTCATTGCTGCCTAAGAAATAGCCAAAAATCACAAAAATGAATCGTTTTACAGATTCTGAGGGTCAAGGGTCCAGGAGCTTTTGGCCAGATGACAATGGCTTAGGGTCTCTGAGGTTGCAGTTGATAAGGCAGCTGGGACTGCAGCCCTGGGGGGCTGAGGGGCCTTGCAGGGCTGAGGGTCTACTTCCAAGGTGGGTAAGGGGCTTCATGACGCCCATAGGTTGCTTGGGTGACTCTCCAGAACGAGCCATTCAAAGGTGGAGGGTGTGTCTTTTACGGCCTCGCCTCTCAAGCCACATGTCTGCTCTATTCCATTCCACTGAGTCCAGCCCAAAGAGAGGGAATTAGGGTAAATCTCTTGCAGGGAGGAGTAGCAAAGAATGATGAACATATTTTAAAACCATTAACCATCAGATCACAGAAGTTTTCTCCGCAGTGCAAATCTGTGTCATAGCTTTGCGTGCAAATCCCGGAGACCAAAAGCAGACCCCAGGTTTATGATAGGGAAGGGGTGGGCATAAATAGAGCTGGAGAGCCTACTGCCATTAAACTCCCCCGCTATCCCAGTACAGAACTTACACCCAAGCATAAACATTCTTGTCTCCCATATAGGTTACTATTCTATCATGTTCTAAAAAAGTCTAAGTAGAGAAGATAAAATTCCTCTTATTTTGTACCATGTGAGAATGTGTTTATGTATATTTCAAGGTGCTTTTGTGAGAACCAAGCTTGGTGCGGGTTCAGTAAAAGCTGATGAAGAATTTACTCAAAACTGAAACTATGCCCAGAAAGTTGATTTAAGATCCACTTTCTTGCTTCATTTCTTATTTTTAAAATAAAATTTTAAATTCCTGACCATTTTTAGATGTAAAGTGTCATAGATAATACAAAGAATTGCCATATGTGCCACACTCAGTTTCCTTCTCATTAATATCTTACATTGGTATGGCAAATTTGTTACAATTAATGAACCAGTGTTGATACATTATTATTAAGCAAAGCCCATGCTTTATTCAGATCGACTTAGTTTGTACCTAATGTCCTTTTTCTGTTCCATGACCCAATCCAGGATAGAATGTTACGTTCAGTGTTTCGGTCTGCTCAACTTTCTCTCGGCTGTGACAGTTTCTAGACTTTCCTTGCTTTTGATGACCTGGGCATTGAGGAGTGCTGCTGAAGTATTTTATAAAAATGCTTCTCAATTTGGATTTGTCTGATATTTTCCTCATAATTATAATGGGGTTGTGGGTTTTGGGCATGAGATAGAGTGCCTTTTTTTTTAATTAGAGAAATTTATAGGTTTACAGAAAAAATCATGCAGAAAAGAGAGTTCTCATATACCACCCTCTCCCATTACTAACACCTTGCATTAGTGCAGCATGTTTGTTACAATTGTTGAAAGAGTATTATTATAACTGTAGGACTAACTATGATAGATGGTTTATATTAGATTTTCCTGTTTGTGTTGTATGGCCCTATTTTTAAAAAATTTTTTATTATAGTGCCATGTTTATCTCATATCGATTTACATACTATCCACATAACATACCGCTGTGGATAAGATCTTGTCACCTGGCAGAGGCAGTCTTTGGAAGGAATCATTATTCATAGACCACGCTCAATGAATGGGGAGTTAGGTTTCCTCTCCTCGAGGGCAAAAGTATTTACACACATTATTTGTGGTCCTTCTGCACAGGAGATGTGCCTCATCTCACCATTTAATTATTTGTTCATTTAAACATTTCTTTAAATCAGTATGGATTCATGAATATTTGCTTTATATTTAAGTTATAATTCAGTACTGGTTTATTTTATTGCTTACATTTCTCCGGCTTTGGCTATTGGCTTTTTAAGTTGATCTCTCTATCTCTTTGACATGTCCCCATCAATATTTTGTTTTATTTCTTAGCATTTCCTTACTTTCTGGCACTACATGATGCTCCAAGCCTATTTTTGCATATTCCTTGCCTTGAATCAGCCATTTCCTGAGGAGCCCTGGTTCCTTCTATTGGGGAATGGTGCTAAAAACCGAAATCTGGGCACTAGGTATGCTCATTGCCAGTAATGTTTTGTTTTTGTTTTTTTGCTTTTAGGCCATCTCAGCTTACAGAACAAGGAGATATATATTGAGTACACTGATCCTTTCATGTACATGTATCTGTAAATATTTCCATATGTAACCATCTGCATTTATTTTAAACTAAATATGAGTTCATACTAATGTCTCAAACTCTAAGCCATCACCACGTGACTCATTCTAGTCCCCTCCCCTTCTCCTGGTCTAACAATGAGAAATCTGGCTCCCAGCACACCCCATGCATTTATTGTTCAAACCCACCATACATGCATCACAGTTTCAGTATTAACTTGTCCCTTCATGGGAATCAGCTAGAGTACAGTGTTTGTGAATAGTTTCTTTTACCTTTAGCCTTACAGACTCCATTAATTTCTAGGGACACTTTCGGCAGCATGTTTTTCCCCTACTCCCTTCAATGTTTTATACATTTGTAATGCAGTTACATTGTTTTGTGAAATTCTGCATTCCATCCTGGGATTCCCTGACCTCTTAAAGAATTTTTAATTACATTTTCATACGTTAAAGTTCACTCCTTGTGCTGTAATGTTCTATCAGTTTTGACAAATGTATAGGATCATGTATTCACAATTACAGACCCATACACAGTAGTTTCTCTGTGCTAAAATTTGCCCTGAGCTTCACCTATTCAAATCTCTCCCTCCCCTGAATGCCTGGTGTTCTAGTTTGGTAGCTGCCAGAATGCAATATACCAGAAACAGAACGACTTTTAAAAAGGGGAATTTAATAAGTTGCTGGTTTACAATTCTAAGGCTGTGAAATTGTACAAGTTAAAACAAGTCTATAGAAATGTCCAGTCCAAGGCATCCAAAGAAAGATACCTTGGTTCAGGAAGGCTGATAAAGTTCAGGGTTTGTCTCTCATCTGGAAGGGCACATGGTGAACATGGTAGCATCTGCTGGCTTTCCCTCCCAGCCTTCTGCTTTATGAAGCTCCCTGGGAGGCACTTTCCTTCTTCATCTCCAAAGGTTGCTGGCGGGTGGACTCTGTGGTTCTCTCATCCTACTGTCGTGGTTCTGCAGCCCTCTACTCATTCTCAAAAGGAGCTCTCTCCAGAATGTCTCCTCTTTTTATAGGATTCCAGTAAACTAATCAAGACGCACATAGAATGGGTGGAGACACATCCCCTTCTAATCAAGTTTAATACCCACAGGTGATTGAGGCACATCTCCACGGAGATAACCTAATCAAATTTCTAGCCCATAAAACTGAATAGGGATTAGAAGAAACTGTTGCTCTCACAAGATTGATTAGGATTAAAACATGGCTTTCCTAGGGTATATAAGTCCCTTCACACTAGCACACTTGGGATCTTTTTATTGTCTCTGTAGTTTTTCCTTTTACAGAATGTCATATAATTGGACTCATAATACATTACCTTTTCAGACTGTCCTCTGTCACTCAGAAATATGCATTTAAGATTCACACATATTTTCGTGGCTTTATAGTTCATTTCTTTTTATCACTGGATAATATTTTATTGCTTACATCACAGTTTGTTTATCCATTCTCCTGTTAGAGGACATCTTGACTGCGTCTAGTTTTGGGCAATTACAGTTAGAGCTGCTGTAAACATTTTTGTACTGTTTTTTGTGGACATAGTTTTTAGATCAGTCGAGTAAATAACTAGGAGCACAGTTACTGGGTTGTATGGTTAGACTGTGCTTAGCTTTGTAAGAAACTGCTAAATTGCCCTTCAAAGTGGCTATACTATTTTGGTTTCCCACCAGTAATAAGAAGAATTGCTATTGCAGTATATTCACACCAGCCATTGGTATTTTCAGTTTTTTTTTTTTAAAGCTTTTCTAATGATGCACAGTGGTATCTCCTTGTTTTAATTTGCCTTTTCCTATTGAAAAAATGATATTGTGCATCTTTTCATATGCTTATTTTCCATCTGTATAAAATTTTTTGGTGAGAGATATGTTCAGATCTTTTGAGCAGTTTTTTTTTTATTAGAGAAGTTACAGGTTTGCAGAAAATTATGCGTATACATAGGGTTCCCATATATCACCCTATTATTAACACTATTGGTGTGGTATCCATTTTTTTACTTGGTTATTTGCTTTCTTATTGTTGAATTTTAAAAATTCTTGTGTATTTTGGATGCAAATCCTTTATCATATATATACATTGTAATAGTTGAGAAGGCCAGACCAAGATAAAAATTATGATTTCCTTGGTTATTCAAGTAAGGAGGGAAAACTGTCTTTACCTTATATTATTCTTACTGTCTCTCTTGTAATCACATTTACCAGTATTGAAGGTGCTGAGTTTTAGAAGAATCAAAAGCCAAGGACACGATAGCCATCTATTGGTGATAAAATACTACAAAATAATTGGGAATGATGCTTAAATTCCAAAATACATTCTACATAAACATATATATATATATATATATATATATATTTGCTTTCTGAAAATCACAGAGTAATACCATTTTTGTTAGAAAATCTGATTTAATGTGAGTTTCAGCTAAAAAATGTTTGGCTAAAGATGCATAAGTGACTAAATCCTAGGATAAAATTTGAGGTTTGTTCATTGCTACTTAAAATAATCCTCATATGCTTCAGAGTCTGAAAAGTTGACATTAACTGGTCTGGATCATTGCTTCTGGATTTCATCATACTGGATTTGGGAAAAATGAAGCCAGAGTTATTTTTAGATTTTAAAAGGTCAGCAATAGGTAGTTGTCTCTGGGAAGAAATAGGAAGGGACATAAAACTCCAGATTGGATGGCTCATTGTTTTCCGTCTCATCTATTTGTACACACAGAAAGGGACACGGAGTCAGAGTATCCCTAGTAACATTGTGTATTTGTCTAAAGGAGCAAATGACGATGATTTCTGATTCAGAAAAGAATGATTACATTCAACTGGTATGGAGCCTTCCACAATGAAGGGTAATGTTGAGAATTTTCCCATGTTCCAGTAAAATCCTCCTATACTCCCCTCTCTTCCTATTTTAATGAATTGTGTTAGTCTTCATAAAATAAAAAAGGATGGCAAATTATTTGAAACTCCCCTGGTAGAGCCAAGGCATCAAATTCTTAATGCATAAATACATGTGAGTGAAAAAACCTGCCCAAAGTACTTATTACCCATAACATGGCTGCTTCAAATATTTGTTGAACACTGCCCTCCAGATAAGGCACAAACTGTATTCTATCCTTTAGGCTTCCTATGTCATGTCCCAATATATTTTGTGAGTAAGCATCTAAGGATGAGAAGAGGGATTCAAAAGCCATTTACACTTTACGTTGCTAGTCTCCAAACTTGCCCTGTGCTCTCACCTAACTTCTTGATATCACTTGACCACTGGACTGAGCAATTTGTTAGTCTAGCATTAATTTTGTGTCCATTAATGAATTGTGTTAGTCTTCATAAAATGAATTGTGTTAGTCTTCATAGTCACTGAGTTCCTAGTAGCAAATGTTTATGGTCTCTCCTAGGGGTTGGGGTCTAGGGCTAAATAATGAAGGTTGCCATCCAATACCATCTGCAGAATTTCTTGAGTTCCCTTCTCTCCAAAATGTGTGTTTCTCCAAATAACCAATCCTCGGTGCCCCATTTAAATTTTTTTTTTTTAATTTGCATATGGGCAGGAGGCACCAGGGATCGAACTCCAGACCGGCAGGTCGGAGCTCTGCCTGCTGAGCCACGGCAGCCGCCCGCCCATTTAAATCTTAATATGGCCACTCTCCTCTCCAGTTTGGAAGTTCTCTGTAAAGTTGCAATTGCCCTGCATGGACTTAACTACAGGTGACTCCCTGAGCTGGGTGCTGTGAACTGTTGTGGGCTGGCCATTGTGTTAGGACCCCTGAAGCTCTTCCTTACTGCCCTGAATATACCTTGCAGTGGTGCTGGAGAGTCCTCAGGATGTAGATTATGGGACTGCCTTTGACATTTTTGCTTATGCAGGTGTTTTCTCTCATTGTAATCCTGGAATTGGATCTCCAATGCCTCCCCTACTGAATTCCTGAAACACAGGGGGTTCTCTTTGTCCTTATGAGTGCCAGTCTCTTGGTAGGGGCTGGGTTGTATAAGCAGATCAATGCTTGGTGTTTTGATGCATTTACATAATTCTAGTTCCTCTCATTTCATGAAAGAACTGGATGTGTGTTGGTACTTCCCATCAAAGCTCAATGTCTGTTTTACCAATTTATGTTAAAAAAAAACCTCTTCATTTGTAAAGGGTCTCTCTTCCTCAGATCTATTTATCACGTAGGGAACCTCTGAGGCTCTGGGAATACCTATGAAAATAACCATGGGACATTCACTCATGTCAGGTCCTTTATGCTTGGAAAGCTCTGAGTTATGTTGACGACCCATAAGAGAACAGATACACACATACAGCATGTGTAGGGACCAATGTGCACACACAGTTCTCTTCCTGTACCCCCATTTTAGAATTACGTTTCTCTAGGGGTCCAAATCAGAGACCAGGCCAGTTGTCCTCAAGTCATCCTTCTTTCATACCTGCTTTTTCAGAAATCCTGCCTATATTTTGCCCTCAGTATTTCGTTCTGTCTCTCATCTCTGTCTCCATTCCCATTGGTCCTAATTTCAACCTTCTTCAAGTCTGGTTGAACCCTATAATCATTGAACTTCCAGTTTTTTCCTCCTTGAATCTGTATTTCTCCCAATCTCCAAGCCCTCGTAGCTTCTCATCGCTCACAAAAAAGTGAAGCGCTCCCAGCACTGAGCATCTGCCCATGTTTACTTTAACCAGGTTTGACACTCCCCAGGTCAAAGTCGTGGTCCTAGACCTGCTCTGTCCAACATGGTACTGTCAGCCACAAGTGACAGTACAGCACCTGAAGTGTGGCCTCTCCAAGCTGATGGGAGAATACACACTGGATTCGTAGACTCAGTATTAACAAGAGATTATAAAAATACCTCATTAGTAATTTTTATGCCAATTACATGTTGATGAGATAATATTTTGGAAATATTGGGTTCAATTAAATATATTATTAATATATGAAATATTAATATATTTCTTTTTCTTTTTTTTAAATGTAGTTTCTAGAAAATTTAAAATTACATCTGTGTCTTGTTATTTGTGGCTTATATTTGATTTCTGTTGAATAGTCTTAGACTGAACTGCTTTATCTTCCTGCACTCATTATGCCATTCTATGCTTCCATTTTTTTTCGCTCTCCATAGTCCCTCGGCTTTAAATATAGTCCCATCTTTTATTCTCTTTTTTTGCATCAATTACTCATCTCTCAAGATTGAGTTAAGTAACCTTCCTTTGAGCTTCCAGAGGATACTTGCTTACCTCTATTTTAGCACTTACCATGGAAAATATGCTAATATGTTTGTCTCCTCTGCTAACAGGAACAGGGATTGTGTTTATTTTTTTATCTCTAACACATGCCACATACACATATTATAGTACAATCCGTGTTGCAGAATTGGATTGCAGAATAGAGTTCCAAGTGCGATATAGGAATGGGACATATACTATAGTTTCGAAGGTCATAAAATTTAAATACTGATGTAATTGAGCTCTACAATCATATTATCTCTAACCTATAAATCATCCACTGACTCATGAAAGATTAGTAAGAAATTATGGTCCAGTGAATGGACTAAGTTTTAGATCTCGGTTTTTTTTGTTTTTTTTTTTTAACATATAAGTCAGACACTGGCATTTTTTGAGAACCTACATTTTATAGAGAGCATTCACTGGTGCATTTTACTGCTTCTAAGATACTTCCACTGAGAGCAGCAGATAGTCAATTGTGTGGGCTAATGTTTAAGATAATTTCATCATTGTATAAAACAGTTGCCATTATTCAAAAATTAGTTAATATACTTTGGATTTCTTTGCAAGGTAGAGGTAAAAAAAAATTAAAATAAAAATTCAGATGGGTATTTTGTTTAAGTCCCTAGATGCTTGGGCAATCATGTGGCTTATGTATCAACCAGGAATCTGCCTAAGCTTTTGGGGAAGAGGGCCTTTCTTTTCACTGGCATTGGCAGCTACAAGAATCATAGCAGCCAGGAGCTATCTTTGACTACACGTTGGTAGTCAATTAGTCTCCCTGGTTGTTTACGTTAGTTTGAGTTGGGTTTCTGTCACATGCATTCAAAGTCTCCTGGAGTCTCATCAAAGTGAACCTGAAGGCATCTCTCCTCCAAACCTCCAAGTCCTCTGAGTCCCTGGGGTCTGTGCTTCCTGGAACCACCGCATAATAGGTGTAAGTTAGTAGGGAGAGAACAGAATAGTTAAAATCTGAGACTCTGAAATCAAACTGCCTAAGCTTGCAACCGGTCTTTACCATTTTTGACCTGAGCCAATCTGGAAAGTTTTCTCAACTCGGAGGCTCAGTTTCCTCATCTTCAAACTGGGAGCCACTAAGTACCTGCCTCACAAATGTTTAGGGCAAAAATGAAATGATACCTAAAAAAAGGACAGCATAGGTTTCAATCCATAAATGCTTCATCAGTGCTAGCACCGAGGGTGGTGATGGTGATGGTGATGGCAATAATGGTGACAACATTGTAAAAATTACTCCCAGTGGTTTCCAGGGTCTCTGAAAACCCCTGAATTGTGTAGCTCAAGATGGAGAGTCTTCAATCATCAGGCATTACTGCTTCAGGCTTTTGATCCCAAGCCTACTTTCTGCTGTCTCACCAGCCAAGCGCCCATTACTATGTGGAGGCTGGAAGCTCCTCAGCATCATGGGTGAAGAGGCAGATTGTAGAGGACAACTGTTCCAGTTTGCTAGCTGCTGGAATGCAGCACACCAGAGATGTATTGGCTTTTAATAAAAGGGGAGTTGTTTACTTCAAAATGTATAGTTCTTCAGAGGAAAGGCAGCTAACTTTCAACTGGGGTTCTTTCTTACACGGGAAAGCACAGGGTGATATCTGCTGGCCTTCTCTACAGGCCTCTGGGTTCCAACAACTTTCCCCGGGGTGATTCCTTTCTGTATCTCCAAAGGTCTGGGCTGAGCTGTGAGCGCTGAGATGAGGCATGCTGGGCTGCTTTGGCTGTGCTACATTGAGCTTTCTCATTTAAGCTTCCAGCCAATTAAATCAAACATCATTCATTGTAGCAGGCATGCCTCCCAGCCGACTGCAGATGTAATCAGCAACAGATGAGGTTCGCATGCCATTGGCTCTTTTTTTTTTGGCGGGGTGGGTGGGGGGCAGTGCATGGGCCTAGAATCGAACCTGGGTCTCCCGCATAGCAGGCAAGAATTCTACCACTGAAATACCCTTGTACCCCGCTTTAATAAACATTTATGTACTGCAATGCAGACTATAGGGACATGTAACTCAGGCTTTCTTCATTACAGTATACTATTACAAAGAATGCCAGTTCTTCCCTGCCCATGGATGCTTGACAAATAGTGCAGATACCTCAGTTGTAAACCTTTAGTTGTAATAAGAGGTGGCAGATTCTGGAGGCAAGCCGAACATTCTTCCATGGAAAACATCAATAATTAGACATCTATTGCCTTAATACAGTGCCTTTCATTCTAACTGAAGCTCAGTGCATGTGGCCAGAGGACTATTTAACTATTATGACTTTTGAAGAGCATATTGCTATATAATCTTTCAAAGAATTTCACATTTTTATCTTTTTTGGAACATTTTAGAGTGCAGTGAAAAATGTGTTTGTATGTCCTGCCATTCTGAAGGCTCCAAGTAATCCTGCCATTCTTGGTTATCTCCTTGGGAAATGTCAGCTGGATTTCTTATGGCTCTGGGATCTCTCACTGTCCAACTGGGGCAGTGGTGGGAATGTGCGGCAATCTCAAGGGGTTCTGTTCTCCATCCTACCTCAGTACAAGGCCAGAAACACGATGGAGTCAGAGACGTTAGCCTAAGGAGACATGATAGTGTTTTATGTGGCTCTGGTTAGTCATCAAAATAAAGCTTGAAGAATCTTCTCATGCAATCTCCTCATTTGAAGATGATAACACGGAGGCCTGGAAAGCACTCTCATTTGCATAAGACATGCAACTGGTCAACCTCACAGTGAGGCTGGAACTCAGGTCCCCAACTCCCAGGCCAGTGTGGCTTCCTCTACAAAGTTTTAGGCACATTTCCTTATGGGCAGAACCAAAATGGAAAAGTAGAGAAAATACATGCAAGGGAGTAAAGATTTTGGCAAAATAAAAAGCATTTTTCAGAAGGAAAGAAAGTTAAAAAGCTATCATTTCATCTTGAATCCTCTCACAGTCTAGAACTGAAAAATGCTTCTTGTTTCAGTGGAAATGGAGTGCAGATGTGTGGTGTCCATAGGGGCCAAGCTTCACCAGGTTGGCATCATTAGGCTTTTTTGTTAATGGAAGATGCAGCTGATTTTCTTGCTTCTGTGTACCTCAATAAAAAAATAACTCATTTTATTGGATTCTGTTAATATGTTTTTTTGAATAAACCTATTGGGATAGAAATGATATTTTCTTAAGCCCTGGATTAATTTGAACCAGATGAAGAAATTCTAAAATTAAAATGAGAATAAAATGATAGAATTTCCAAATTCTCACAGAGCAGTAGTGCACACAGAAGCTCCTGGAAGCTGATATGTGGGAGACAATGATCTAGGTAAGAATGAATGTCGACATTTTTGCATGATTACCATGCACAGTGGATTTTGGAGTTTAGGATGAAAGATCCTTGGTGTCAGGAGCCCAGGTGACTAAACCTCGATCTGGTCAAGTGCTTAAAACATGAATGATGCAATTGTAGCCAAGGGCCTGTTGGGCAAAGTCCCAGAGACGAACTTTCAAAGGTAGGGTTAAAGACAGCTGCTGCCCATCTGTTATAAATTTAATTTCTCACCCCCACTTTTTTTTCCAAAGCAGATTATTTTTGACATCCTTACTTGATTTATGGTTATAATATTATGATAACGATCAGCTTTTATAATAAGTGTAATTTTCATCGTATAGATTGTTTCCACATCTATTATTCATGTAATCCTTATAATAATCCTATGATGTAGGTATTATTAATCTTATTTTGCAGGTTAGAGACAGAGTTAAAGAAAATAAGCAGAGCCAGAGCATACTGGATAAGAGTCCAGAATATAAATTCACAGCCCTGGATTGGAGTTCTAACCCTGCCACTTACTTTCTGGGTTGGGCAGGTTATTTTGTCTTTCAAAACCTCAGTTTCCTCATCTACAAGATGGGTATTACCATAATACATTCTCGGAAGGCTGGTTAAGCTGTGCAAATGAGATGAGGCATTCAGGGCAATGAAACAGCTTCTGGGACAAAGTAAACCCCCTCTGCAAATCCTGCTGCTGCTGTTACTATGTTTATCATTTTAAAAGATCACATAATAAAAGAGGCAAAGCAGCCACTTAGGCTCTTACTTCTAAATCC
Source organism: Myrmecophaga tridactyla (assembly GCA_004026745.1). Lineage (NCBI taxonomy): Eukaryota > Metazoa > Chordata > Mammalia > Pilosa > Myrmecophagidae > Myrmecophaga > Myrmecophaga tridactyla. The sequence continues at coordinate 1,995 of PVIY010048126.1, read as the reverse complement.
TGTGCTCATTCTCATGTGATGAATTTCCCATCAACATCTCTTGGGCCCCTGGCCCTCCATGACTGACGGCTTCCATTTCCCTTCCTTCTTTCCTCTACCTCCTCTACTTCTCAGACAAATGGCAGGCCTGTGATTTGTCACCTTGCTTTCAATCCCATTGCTATTAATAACATGAGAAACGGCTCTAAATCTGTAGTTAAACCCAAAGGTTTGTGGACACTAGAGGCAAGTCATGTATTGGTCTATAAAAGACATGGACTGATAAGTGCTTTTCTTCTCTTGTCTCCCAGGTGTGCGCTGAGCAGGTGAGCACCTGGGTGTGGAGAGGAAAAGAACTCATCTCCCTCATGCCCATACCTCCCACGTTGGGTTTCTTAGAGCAAGGCTTTCTGTTCTCTCCATCTGCCAACCGTGCTGGTATACACGCCCTCACCCCCAGGGGCTGCATGGAGAGGGGTGCACACCAGGCTCAGCTCGCTATTTCCCGTTCACCCCTTGGACCTGTCCCCAGAACCTGGAGAGGGCAAAGGGGACAGAGAGGACTGGCCTTGACATACTTTATGTGGTCACAATGTGTAATTTTCTAGCAAACTCATGTCAGGTTGGAAAGTCGGTGTGCCCATTTCCTCCCAAAATGAGAAAGGTGTCTGAGGACGGATCAGGGGACTCAATATTGACTGGAAATGCCATCTCATTTCCTACAGGTCTATGATTTCAAAAGGGATTGAGTCATATATATCTAAATAGAAACTAGGGGGGGAAGCAGAGATTATAAGAGGATGCAATTTCCCTACTTGTCCATTACGAGTCCTTTCCTCTTTTTGTCTGAAAGTTGTAATTCTGAAAGTAAAGCAAAATAACAAACACAAACCAAAATGATTTTTAGAGTCCTTTGATTGATCACCTGTGATTTCTCTCAGGCTGGTATGTTTGCTTATTTGGAGAGTTTTTCCAGCATCTCCCCTTTGCTAACACTGGTTTAGAGGAGCGAGAGTGAGAAGACTGCTCTGGGGAGAGAGGAGGCTTTATCCCAACCCTGACGACTGTGCCACCTGCCAGGTTGAACTGTGTGTCCTTCTGCCTTTCACATGTACGTGAGGTTCACAGCTGGCTGCAGTTCACACCAGCTGCTCTTCTTCAACACAAAGTCATCGAAACCACATTATTTGAGGTCCTAAGTCTTAAATCCACTTGCATGAGACCAGTGAAGTGTGGAGGACAGTGATTGTTGGTCCTTTTTGATATCTGGGGAAAATGACAAGAAGCGAGATATCTCCAATTCTTAGACCATTAGGGTACAGTGGCAACCAGGCAGGTTGTCTCGGCCTGAGAGGCTCAGATCATCGAGAGGACCTGAGCTACGTGAAGGCAGCATTGAATGGCCAGTTCTTCACCTAATGTCTGATCCATGATAAGTGTTTAATAAATAATCATAGGGGTTAGCAAGAAAGGGGGCCTGGGGGATGCAACAGAAGTTGTAGACAGTCTGGAAAATGCCCAAGAAGTCATAAAAGAAATGCTGGATGCATAAGGAACAAGTCAAAAGGCAAAGCACACAATGTGCAAAAGTATAGGGAGCAGGGAGAGCTGGATTGTTCAGAGAAATTTACGTAGGACTAGAGTATGGAGTTTGAGGGTGAATCAGTGAGGAATGGGCCTGAAGACAGAGGTAATGGCCCAGAAAGGAAGGATTATGAAGAACACACTAAGGAATGTGGTTATGGAAATTATAGGCAAACTTTAGGCAGAGAAACAATGCTTTCTGATTTGTGTTTTCCAATGGTTTCTCTGAGGGCCATGTGAGTTAGAGGAGAACAAGACATAGTATGGAGAAGAGCAGAGAGGCTGTTGTGGCAGGCACAGAAAGGGTGGTTGCCGGACAGAGGCAACAGAGGGTAGCAGGAGGTGGGAGGGACAAGGCAAGAAGTAGGGAGGGACAGGGGAGGTGGGGAGGTGGGTCATAGACAGGAAGAAGGAAGGATAGGGGAGGTGGGG
>PVIY010048125.1:0-17463 GCA_004026745.1 Myrmecophaga tridactyla | reverse complement strand
ATGAAGCCAAGTGGGGTTTCTTGAGTTTGTGGATGAAAAGTAATATATTGAGTCATAGAAAGAAACATAGCTATGATGGTTGTGAAAGCGGAGGAGGTCAGACTGCCACTGGTGCTTGTTCAGATAGGAAGGCAGCAGAGAGTATTTGTCATTTGCACGTGATGGAATATCTATTCAAATTGGTTTAGTTTTTTTTTTTAAAAGAATGTATTGACTGAAAAGCTAATTTAATTAAAAAATCATTGGCTTACATAATGGAGAATCCAGAGAAGGCATATTTCTGTCCAAGTGTACAAGTAATTGTATCAGAAATTCCTCTTTCTCCACCTCTTGATTCTAATTCCCTTGTGTTGGGTTTCATCATTGGCTGCAACCTCCCCTGAAGTGTTTTGAGCTATTTCCTTTCAGGTTAGCAATCCTAATGGACAGAATGCACCTTTGCTCATAGTTCTTTACTAGTCTCTCCACTGATTCTTGTTAGTTCAGCTTGATTCATTTAGTTCTCCCGAACTGGACACTATGGTCAGGTATGCAATGATCTGACTGGACAGTTATATTCAGGTGCTCATCTTTAGATCTTAGAATGAAGTCAGCCTTCCCCGCCCAGACTCCAATAACTGAGGCACAGGGCTGGGGTTGAAGAACGGAGGAGGTTCTTCAAAAGAAAATTGGGCGGGCGGCTGCCGTGGCTCAGCAGGCAGAGCTCCGACCTGCCGTGCTGGAGGTCTGGAGTTCGATCCCTGGTGCCTCCTGCCCATATGCAAATTAAAAAAAAAAAAAAAAAAAGAAAGAAAATTGGGCACTGATAATGGAAGAATGGATTAGGCTAGAATAGGCAAACTAGAAAGAAGAATGCCAAACAAATAAACAGTTAAGAGGTTCAGTGCAGATGGTTACAAATAACATCAGGATGGAGAATGGTCCCTAAGGGAGTGAAGACTTCAGGGAAACCATAAAACAGGCGTTGGTGTCTTTATAGGAAAATCTGATGGAAAATTATTCAGGAAATTATAATGCCAATCCTCAGTTTATGGTTATTAGGAGAATGAATAGCTAAATCAAAGAACATATTTTCATGCAGATGTCCCAAGTAATTAGAAAAACATGTAGGAAGATTGATCAAACTAAAAGATTTTCAAAGTTTTCTAAGGGGAACTTTTTGGTCCAAATTATTCATTCTTAGCAAGAGTGGGTGTATTTGTGAAAACAGAATACATCCTTGCAAAACAACATTTGTTTTTCAGTCTCTACTTCATATATGTGCTAATCAGTGAAATTGCGATGCAGTGGCTTCAAGTGGCTTCATTTTGCTAACAAAATACAGCAGGTTCGTTCAGAGTAACTTAATTTGTCACATAGAGAAAAATGTGTTATTACCGAATCCTTTTAAATTGAACTAGAGACACAAGCGTGCCATTCTTAAAGGGATTAATTTTGTTAACATTTCAAAATGAATAGTGTGTCTGAGTTTACTGCAGCTTTCTTTAATTATTTTCTAAATAGCAAAAATGGAATTTTGTGCCAAGATATAGAAAGATACATAATGCATGGCTTTTGAATTTTTGATAATCTTGGTTAATGTTAGAAATTATTCTGCCTGAAAATTAGATAAGTATGTCAAAAACTCAATGCAACCGAATCCATTTATTATTTATTGAAAATACGTGCTACAGAGGATTAACAACTAGGCCCTTTCCTGCTTTCAAGCAATTTGCAATTTAGCATGGAAAATTTGCTAAGTTTTTACCATAATGTACATACCTAATTATATTACAAAGTAGAATATAAGTTCTATATGAATGGTATAAATCAAACATTAGAGAGGTTCAGAGGGAGGGGAGATCATTTGGTTGGAAGAAAGGAAAAAGAGGAGGGTAAGAAAGAGGTACTGGACATATATGCCCTAAAAATTGTGCTCCATTTATTTATTTTTGCATATAAAATTGTTTGTCAAAAGGGTTTTCTATTGGAATAAATACTGTAGGGGTGATGCATAGATTATAGTCCAAGAATAGATTTAAGACCATGATGAGAAGAGTTGGCAGGGGACTGGCTGGTGAGGAAGACTGAACCCCAGGTGAGAAGATGCACAAGGATTCACAATCTAGATTCTAGAAAGTTGGCAACAGATTTAGATTTGGCTGTTGTAGGAGAGGGCAGATGTGTTGAGATGTTGAGCCTGATGGAATGGAACACTGCTCATGCTGTTAATAGAAGTAGGAAAGTCAAGAGGAATTACCAGTTATTGTGAAAAGAGGAAGATATGCTAGATTTGGGAATATGTTAGTTTCGAGTGGCTGAGGAATCCAAGCAGTTGGATTGTAGAATAAGGTTTGGGTTAGAGAAAGATTCTGGCATTATTCTGCTTGGAGATGATGGTCGAAGTCTTGAGAAGAATTGATGAAGGTGTACAATGAAGAGAATTTGAAATTAGAGTGGAAATTTAGAAGACTTGTAGAAGTGTGAGGTGGCAGCCTGGAAATTACTGCAGTTCAATTTCCCTGTGCTCTGTCTCTGTCTTTGTCACCATTCCCATGTGCATTCTTTTCCTGCAGGAATTTACTACTGTTCTCTCCCACCCTTCCATTTGTTTCATTTTGTCTTAGAAGGAGTGTGAAAAGGTTCCTCGTTTAACCAGATCTTGGATCTGAATCAGATTCTTATCATGGCACTCAGATTGCTGGAAACTTCATTTATTTGTTGGCTTATATTTCAGAATGCTTGCCTACCCGGACCTTGGTTGCATATATTCTTAACCTGTAAGTTATGGTAATAGATACTGTCCCTGCAGGAAGGAGATGGCAAACTCAAAAGAGTAATAATAAAAAAAAAGTTTAGAAAAGGGGCTGTTTGCAATACTCTTAGTAAATGATGAAGCAGAAAGTGATTGGCACACCTGGACCTGAAGGGGCAAAGGAAGTGGTACTAATGAGAAAGTGGAGAGAGCTGTAGTCATAGGAAGGGGTCATGTGACAGATCTCATCTAGGAAGCAGAATCTAGTGACTGCCAGGTTTCTGTTCAAGAGAGAGGGTTGCTGAGGCATAAATTCTCTGACTTCTCCCCCACCACCCCTCACTTTCATTGCTACTAATGCCAACCATTGGCAAACCAACATGGAAGCCAGAAGGCAAGGATGCGAAGTGCTTGTGTCAGTGGAGGTCAGCTTGCTGAAGAAAAGAGCAGGGTGGGGAAAGTGGAGAGTAGGTATGTAGGGCAAAAAGAGGATACCCACCACACTTGACTTCCTGGCTTCCTGGTCTCCTTTTGACTCCATCCTTCTAATAATGACATGTACATTAGTCTTGCCTATAGTACTTAGATCCTGGCATTTTCTTGCTTTTTATGGACTGTAGTGGTTAAGAATGGGTATTTCAAAGGTGTTAAGGACTTGTAAAAAGAATTTTTCTTTTTCCTCTGGCATTTCTTCCTCTATCCTTAAGCTGTGGAGTGTTAAAAGAATTTGAAGGGAAAAAAGCAGAGGGGAGCAAAAAGGTAGAGAATGAGATGCTTCTTTTTCAGTATGTGCATTATAACTGATACTAAATATGATTGAGAATTTGGCTTAGGGGGTATGACTAGGTGAAATTATTCTTTTAAAACACCTCCACTGTGGCATATACTTCTAGTTCCCTAAGCAGCTTCATTCTTTTACTTCTTTAGCTAAAAGAAACCTCATTTTGTTGAAGTGTGTATGCCCAAGGGTTGAGGAGAGGTTTGCCTTCCAGGACACCAGGGGTACATTTTGATTAGTATAAGAAGCCAATCAAGGTGTAATAGAATGCTAACTGCTATTTTTCATGAATTTCATATTTGTAATTCAGGTTCCAATGCTGACAACAAAGTGTGTTCAGGCCTCAAATATTCTAGGACATTTTTGGGGGTGGGATGGGTAGTGCACGTTCTGGGAATCAAACCCAGGTCTCCTGCATGGAAAGTGAGCATTTTACCACTGAACCACCCATGCAGCTTTCACAGGGGTTTTGTTTTGTTTTTGTTTTTGATTTTGGGAGGTGGATGGTCCAGGAATCGAACCTGGTCTCCCGCATGGCAGGCAAAAATTCTACCATTGAACCATGCTTGTACTGCCCAGGCCTCAAATATCCTAAAGAATGGTTGTAGATTGTCTATGAAGAATTCCTAATGATTGATTTTTAAAAACAAGTCTGATAACACTTAGTCCATCACTGACTTCAAATATATAAGTAAGGACCTTTAATCAGAGAGAGATTTTATTATAGAGATTTGCTGGAGCTCTGGGCTTCTGCTCCTCTTAAGCAGAGAGACAGAAGGACTTGAGCAAACCATTCAGAGAGTAGGGTTGTCTTCCAGGATGGTAGGTGAGTTACAGAAATACACAGACCCTGAAGCTGCAAAGGGTATATCCATATAATGGGACACTATTCAGCAATAACAGGAAATGAACTACTCATAAAAGAAACAACCTGGATGCATCTCAATTGCATTATGTTGAACAAAAAAAGCGAGATACAAAGAGGATGTAATTATGATTCCATACATGTGAAGTTCAAGAACTGGCAAAATGAATCTACAGCAGCATAGTTCAGAAATCTAGGATTGCCTCTGTGTGCAGAGTGCAGTAGATTGGAAAAGGATGTGAGGAAACTTTTGGAGGATGGAATTGTTCTACTTCTTGATTGAACTGGAAATGACATGGGCTTATGAAACTGTCAAAACTCACTAAGCTGTACACTTAAAATAGATGGCATTTAATATTTGTAAATTATACTTCAATTTTTTAAAAAGGAGAGAGACGCAAAACTGTGCAGTCTAGATAGGTGAGTCCAATGGGCAAGTACTGGAAATTTCCTTTAGCTGAGATCCAGGAGAAAGGGACAATTCACTAGTTGACTGGGCAATGCTTCTCTGCAGTGGAGGTGGCAGCCTGGACTAATGCTGCCAGTTGTCCTTGGGCTGACTGTGTCCTTACCCAGAACATTCTCATTACGGAATGAGAATGTTTCCCTAAGTAGAAATTCTTGTTGGAGAGAGAAGGAGCTGATAAGCAGACACGATGACTAGGCAGCTAGATTTCTCGCTGCAGATTGATAGGGGGTGTGTCTGCTTAATATACTGGTCAGTGTGAATGGGTCCTCCTGAGACTCACCTCCAGGTGAAATTTGAGGGTCCTGATACTGATACTGCAGGGTTGAGAAGGTGGCACGAGACAGGTGGCCTCTGGCTGAGGTCCTACCTGGGCATTCACTGGCCTCTTTCAAAGAAATCTCTCCTCTCACTAGCGGTTTTGTAACACAGTGGCGAGCCAGTGGTGTACACATGCCCCCGATACCCCTAGTCCCTTTGAAAGGGTTTGGCATGTCATACTTTGGAATCAGGCCCATTCCGGCTGTGATGCTGACTTTTCAATTCAAGCAGGATCCATAGCATGTGAGGGATTGTGGAGGTGAAGAGGTCTGCCTTTCTATTTTACAGTGATGAGCCACTGTGGCCCACCCTGCAGAGATCATTTCTGATGTGCAGTGCCTTTTTCTGTCATATTGGTTCAAGATGGAATGCTTCTGCTGCTTGCTGATGTACTCACTGGAACTAATGCCCACTTCTTTCATGGAAATAAAGGAGCTGCTGTTGAAATGTTGATGCTCGATAGACAGATGGGATACTATTTTGACTAGGGAAAGACGAGAGGAACAATACCATAAATTGCTTCAGAGAGGCAGAGGGGCACTTTTTTTTCTCATTTATTTTCCCAACCATAATTTACCAAGAAAAAAAAATTGCCTTAAGAGGAATTAAAGGAGAAGTGTACGCTTGCTTTCACATGAACTGGCTATTTGCCATTAAGTGAAGAGATACTAAGAACAGAACGAACATCAGTAAAAACGAGACTTGTTAAAATGTATTTGGACATTATTTTTCTTTCCATCACAAAGTTGTATATTCATCATCATGACCATTTCTTAGAATATTTGCATCAATTCAGAAAAAGAAATAAAAAGAAAACAGAAAAAAAATCATATATGCCATACCCCTTGCCCCCCAAGAAACTGTATTTTTGAGCCTCTTGATTCTATTGAAAAATTGCTCTCCAGAAATGCTTTAACTTTTTATGTTTAACCTGTGTGAAAATTTTGTTTTGAGCATTATGCTCTTGGGTTCAATCAGAATATACGCTTTTTTAAAAAAAATATTACTTTGCCAATATTTTCACGAATTCAATCTGATAGTTTGTTCTTATTTTATTTTGCTCCTTTCTGATTTTTGTTCCTTGCTTTTTCTGTCCTCTCTACTACTCATCTTTTTTTAAAACATTTTTTATTGTGAAATATAACATCTTTACAAAGAAAAGCAATAATTTTCAGAGTATATTTTACCAAGTAGTTACACACAAATTTCAAATTTGGTATGGATCACCATTCCACATTTTCAGGTTTTTTCTTCTAGCTGCTCCTAAACATTGGAAGCTAAAAGAAATATAATTACAGTGATTCATCAGTCATACTTGCTTGTTAAATCCTATCTCCTCTGCTATAACTCCTTCTTTTCCTTGCTCCTACTCCCAATCTATAGGGATCGTTGGGCTATGCCCATGTAACTTTTTCATGTTGAAAAGGGCTGTGCACAGTATAGGACAGGGGCGTGGAATTAGTGGATATTCTTTGGGAAGCTGGCCTCTCTGAGTTTCAAGACTACCACTTGTCTTTTGACATACATTATTTTTGTTCACGCTATAATTCTCTAGAGATTTCAAAGATTTACTCTGTTTTCATATGCTAAAGTTTATCTTTCTATTTGTAAAATAATATGCATGAATCTATTTTTCTTTAATGACTATCAAGAATGAAATAATATTTATTAAGTTACACTACCACCACATGCCTGTAAGTTGAGAAACCTCCCTTGCTATTTCTCCTTACCTCTCATTTAAGATGTGGATATTACTGTCAAGAAATGTAAAGAATCTGGGATTTTCATCTAATCAGTTGGCCTGTTATTGGCAGAAGACACAAGACCACTGGGTCAGAGACCGAAGATTTTATTACTTTCGGCACAGCAAACAGCATAAGCATCCTGTTGTGATGGTTCCCTTCACCCTTCAGGTCCCTTGGGTGTGACTTGGAGAAGCCTGAGTGGATCTGTCCCTTGCAGGGGATTTGCAGTACAGCTAAGGAACTTGGGAGCTCAGCGATGGTAGATTGATTCATGTCCTACACAAAGACATGTTCAACTTCTAAACCCCAGTCCTTCGGGGATGAACTTATTTGTAAATAGGATTTTAGAAGATCTATTAATATGAGGTCAAACTGAATCAGGGTGGGCATTAATTTAGGATAAGTGAAGTTTTTATAGAAACAGGAAACTTAGACATGGTAAGGCAAACCACTGGAGGAGATGGAAAGAGAGACTGCTGTGTGTTGGAGGCAGAAGTTTATTAACAACGAGCCGCCACCAGAATGCTGCAGACTTTGGAGAAAGCAGGATCATGTGGATACCTTGATTTTGGACATCCAGTCTTGAAACTATGAGCCAATATATTCCAGGTGTTTAAGGCAACCTGTATGTGGTATTTTATTCTACCTGCCCTGGCAAACTAAAACATTGAAGAATTCACCACTTCTACAGAGAGTGGTATGTAAACCTGTTCTTTGTCTCTTATCTTTCAAGGTTGCTTTCTGCAAGCACAACTCTGAGAAATGGCCAGGTTAAGAGTGGTCTTATATATTAGAGGAATATTATTTTCAAAACAATTTTTCCTAAAGATTGCTGGATTTTTAAAACAATAATTTTTTTTCTTACACTATGGCACTTGCATTCTTGAATTTTCTTATTTTGAATTATCTTTTACCTTGGTATAGAAAGTTTTTGAGTTACTTCTCATGAAGAAATGAATATTTTCCTTAAACATGAATGAAAAGCATGACCCTTCATGAGTGAAAAATTTGACATGTGAATATAGAATTCTTGCATCACAATCTTTCTGTTCAGTATGCTATAGAAATTGATTTATTATAGTCTGGCATCTAGTATTTTAGATATCTAAGCATACCTAAATCATTTTTTTTTTTACTTTAAGGAGAAAATTAAAAATTCTTCTTATGGTACTCTTATACCATAAGAGCTGATGGAACCACATAACCAAGTTTGTTTATTTTAGGAACTTAGAAGAAAGATACATAGATATATATAATTATCATGATTTTTTTTTTAACATGGACAGGCACCGGGAAATGAATCCAGGTCTCCAGGATGGCAGGTGAGAACTCTGCCTGCTGAGCCACCATGGCCCAATCATGATTTTTAAGTTATTAAGCTTTGCACACATCTTGAAATGGATCTTTCTTCTTAAGCTGGAAAATCTAAAACAGTAGCATTAATAACAAAAACCCAATCAGTTTTGAATTATGTTAGAATAGTTTAAGCTAACTTTCCAAATGTCTAAAGTAACATAAATTTGGCAATAGTTTTAAATGAGAGAAATATTGTTAAGTCCTATTTGTTCATAATATATGAATACCATTGGTTCAATTAAAATATTTTTTATTTGTGATTGATGTCTATGGAAAGTCTTACAAAGTCAACAACACTAAAAATGTTTAGTTATAGATTAAAAAATTTGCTTTATTGAAAATAATAAAATAATATGAAATTAAGGGTGCATGGGTGTTTCAGTGGTAGAATGCTCACCTGCCATGCAGCAGACCTAAGTTCAGTCCCTGGCCCATGCACCTTCTCCCCCACAAAAATGAAGTTGAGAATTCTTGGCCATAGTACAACTAGGGATAAATCCACTTTCCCTCCTAAACAATATGATGGGGGCACTTACGTGTAGTCCTTGTTATAGCTAATGGTTGTGGGAAAATTTACACATAAGTATCCTGGATTTGTTACCTAGGATATATAAAGTTCCTCAGAGTTTTAAACCAATAAGGCACCTGTTCTTTTTTTTCACATTTTTTTTTAGTTGTGAAAAATAACATATATACAAAAAAAGCAATACATTCCAATGAAAGAGGGGGCAAGGGGTATGGCATATATGATTTTTTTTCTGTTTTCTTTTTATTTCTTTTTCTGAATTGATGCAAATATTCTAAGAAATGGTCATGATGATGAATATACAACTTTGTGATGGAAAGAAAAATAATGTCCAAATACATTTTAACAAGTAGTTATAGAGCAGATTTTAAAGTTTGATATGGGTTATAGTTTCATGATTTTTCATTACTTCTTCTAGCTGCTCCAAGACACTGGGGACCAAAAGAACTATCAATATATTGATTCAGCAGTCATATTCATTTGTTAAATCCTATCTTCTCTATTATATACTTCCTTCTCTTTTGTTTCCTTTTTTTTGTGAAAAATAACATATATACAAAAAAAGCAATAAATTTCAAAGTACATTGCAACAATTAGTTGTAGAACAGATTCAGAATTTGGAATGGGTTACAATTCTACAATTTTAGGTTTTTATTTCTAGTTGCTATAAGGTACTGGAGACTAAAAGAAATATCAGTATACTGATTCCACACTCATATTCATTTGTTAAACTTGACCTTCTCTTTTATAACTCTACCATCACCTTGGATATTTCTTTACTATTTCAGGGTATTTGGGTTATGGCCGTTCTAACTTTTTTGATGTTGGAAGGGGCTGTAGATATATGAGATACAGGGATGGAACTAGTTGATGTTCTGAAAAGGCTGGCCCCTCTGCATTTCAGGACTTACCTGGTCTGGGGACCCATCAAGAGGTTATAGGTTTCTGGAAAGTTACCCTAGTACATGGAACTTTTGTAGGATCTTAAATAATGTCCTAGGTATTCTTTAGGATTGGCAGTAATGGTTTTGTTTGGGGTTTGGCAAGTTATGATAGGCAGCAATGTTTAACTGAAGCTTATATAAAAGTGACCTCCAGAGTAGCCTCTTAACTCTATTTGAACTCTCTTAGCCACTGATAACTTATTTTTTATACTTTTTCCCCCCTTTTGGTCAGGATGGCATTGTTGATCCCATGGTGCCAGGGCCAGACTCATCCCTGAAAGTCATCTCCCACCTGCCAAGGAGACTTTCATCCCTGGATGTCATGTCCCACGTAGTAGGGAGGGAAATGGTTTCACTTGCAGAGTTGGGCTAGAGAGAGAGAGAGAGAGGCCACATCTGAGCAACAAAAGAGGTCCTCCAGATGTAATTCTTAGGCATTCCTATAGGTAGGCTAAGCTTCTCCACATACATAAGCTTCACAAGAGCAAGTCACAAAATCAAGGGTTTGGCCTTTTGATTGGGAGTCCTTAATTTGACACAGAATCCAGGGTTTCCCTGGTGGTAAAGTTTAATAGGTTCATATTGTTTCTCCCATCCCTCAAGGAACTTTAAGGTATCTGTTCTTTAAGTAATCTATTCCCTGAGCATGAATAAAATGTCTGCAGAGTTTCCGTGTGCATGTGTTTGGGTGTGGAGTTTCTTTGAACCAGTTGTCTAGATCCTATCGTGACCATAGTGGTTTGTCCAAGAAAGAAGAGAGGATATAATAATCCCTTTTTTTAAAAAATGAAATTTTATTGAGGTATATTATATATTCACATACCATGCAATCAATCCAAATTTTATGGCCAGTGTTCCACAGCATCCTTGTATAGCTATGTATTTGTCATCACAATCTACTTTTGAACATTTTCATTGCTCCAAAAGAAAAAAGAAGAATAAAAGTAAAAATAAAAGTGAAAAAGAACATCGAAAATATTTCATGACCCCCCATTATTTATTTATTTATTCACTTTTTTATTTACTTTTTCTTACTTACCTGTCCATATACTGAATAAACGGAGTGTCAGTCACAAGGTTTTCACAATCACATGGTCACACCATGAAAGTATACAGTTATACAATCATCTTCAAGATTCAAGGCTATTGGATTACAATTCAACAGTTTCAAGTATTTCTCTCTAGCTCCTCCAATACAGCAGAAACTGAAAGGGGCTATCTATATGCTACATAACAGTAACTCCAAAACGACCTTTCAGCTCTATTTGAAATCCCTTAGCTACTGGAATTTTATTTTGTTTCACTTCTCTTCCTCCTTTTGTTCAAGAAGGCTTTCTCATTCCCACAATGCCATGGCCAAGTCATCCCCTGGTGTCAGCCAGGGAGATTTACAGCCCTGGGAGTCATGTCCCACAAAGAGGGGAGGGCAGTGAGTTTACCTGTGGAGTTGGCTTAGAGAGAGAGGCCACATCTGAGCAACAAAAGAGGTTCTCTGGTGGGACTTTTATGCATAATCTAGGTAGGCAGAAATAAATTCCATAAGGGCAAGCCCCAAGATCGAGGGCCTGGCCCATCAAATTCGCTGTCCCCGGTGATTGCTAGAATATCAGGTGCTCCCCAGGTGTGTTACTTTAATATTTCCTCCCTTTTCCCCAGTTCCTCAAGGGGACTTTATAACAATCCCCTTTAACCAACAGTTTTTCTTTGGGCTGAGGCCAGCGTGCAGTTGTTGACAGGCATTACTCCCTAAACAGGCATTCTGTCTTTTCTACTTACTGCTTTGTTTGCATGCATACTTTCAAATTATTACAAAACCTACGTAAGTAGAATGTAGAAAATTATAAAGAAGATGCTGTGAATATTTCCTTTCTAAAGAGAAAGTGGCCAAATTTCACCTACTTACAAATATATACTGATAACATTTTCAGAAGCACTTTGTTCTTAATATATCAAACACCATGCTAGGTACTATAAGACATACTTAAAGTATACATAGTTCCTGCTAGAATGATTTTCAGTTGAGGAGGAGGAATAACAACCAGACTAATAAGCACAATGAGGTTAAGCATTAGAACAGAGGTAGACCATCGATGGGATGTCTCTTTAAACAAGGGAACATGTGCTCCTAGAGGTTTGTGAAGATTTTTCAAAGGGCACTTGGACACTCAAAATTTTTTTAAGGAAATTAGTTTCCAATTTCTCAACTCCTATTTGTATTTTTTCCTTCAGTTGATCTGCTAAGAGTGGTAAGACTGAGGTCAAAGTACATGGGTAGGAGAGAGGTTTCAGAGGAGGGTGTGATCTTTGTTCTTCAACTTGCACATTAGACTTTCCTTCCACTTTAGAGAAGACAGGCTAATCTCTCATCCACTACAGGCTTACAAGTTTGCATTTACCTGGGTGCAAAAACTTCTAGGCTACCAACCAAGAGGTAACTCAAAGTTTTCTCACTGGTGTTGAGAAAGTGAGAGATGGTAATGCCTTGATATCAAATCCTTCAGCATGTCAAGTAGTATTTGGTTCATTACTGTCAACATAACTGCAGCAAGGCCTAAAGGCAAGGGTGATTAAAAATGATTTGTGGTGAAAGATGACCACCTGGTTTTTGACAGATCATTCAGGCGTCCAAATAAGTGTGAGACATGGTCATAGTAAAATGCCTTTCCACAGCACCTATGGCATTTATATGCATACATTTTCATGGTGTTTTTATTTGTAAAAGTGAAAACTAGTGATAGTATTGATGTTCAGCTCTGTTTAAATCTAACAATAAGAAGGATTTATCAATGGGTACATGAACAATGAATAGAAATATTGATAGTCAATCCAAAAGAATTTTAAAAAAACATTTAGAAAGTGTAAGGGTATACATAGTTTTTCTAAATTATTTTAGGGTACATATTTTAAAAGTATAATTGCTACGTGTATAGTTTCTGAAGGCAGACAAAAATGGAGTAGAGTTCTGGATCTGTTAGCACAGTTCTGTGTTAATAGACCTCAAGCAAGTGGCTTAATCTAATTTTTTGTTTCTTTATTAGAGTGGTGGTTTGGAGCTATGAACCCCAGAAAATTTGTTCTTAAACTTAATCCATTCCTGTAGGTGTGAACACATTATAAATATGATTTTTTGATGAACTAACTTCAGTTAAAGTGTGGCCCAGCTAATCAGTATGGGTCTTCAGCTAATCAGTATGGGTCTTAACCTTATTGCCGAGCCCTTTATAAGCAGAATGAAATTCAACACAGAAAGAGAAAGCCAAAAAGAAAGTAGGCAGAAGCTGGGACTCAGTGGAATAGAGAAGCCAGGGGAGGCCACCATTTGCATTGCCATGTGACAGAAAAGCCAAGAACCAAGGATCACCAGCAGCCAGCCCCAGAATGCTACAATCTTCCAGCAGAAAACAGTGCCTTGATGATGCCTCGATTTTGGACTTCTCTTAGCCTCAAAACTGAGTGCCAAAAAACCCCACAAAAACCAAAACTCCAATTGTTGATGAGAACCATTACATGGCATTTGTTTTAGCAGCCAGGAAGCTAAAACAATCAGCAGAAATAATTTTGTAGTATTCACTCATGAGGTTTCCATGAAATTAAATATTTGAATGAATTTGTTCTCCAACAGTGGGATTCAAAGAAAATCACAATATTGAAGTTTTTTTGATATATAAAATAAGTCAAATCTAGCTAGATGCCCGATATCAATTCTTTTATTTTCTTTTGTTTTAATGGGATTGACAGTATGAAGAGGGAGGTTGAGTTTTCCCAGGAGTTATGTAAGAATTCCAGAAGATTAATATAATTCTGAAAACTTAGAAAAGAGTCTTCAGTTTATCAAGGCTACTACTGGAATCTTTACAACTTTCAAGTTCAAAATAGAATGAGATATTCTTGTCTCTGTTAAAAATGTGCTCCAGGTTCTTTTGCCTTGGTTTTCAAAGTTATGACCCTTAGTGTTTAGATCTTATGGCATCCACATGTATCCCTACTCTACCTAAACCTGCTGTGTTTAAGGAAAGCATTGATCTTAGCTACTCTCTAAAAGGTCATTCTCATCTTCTTTCTCCATCTCAGAGAAGGCACTCCAGGTATAAGACCATTGTTCTTTCTTAACTCAAAATCACTATCCCTTCCTTCCCAAAGAAAAATATAGATTGATACCTCTCCATGGATCTACACTCTCTAAGTTTGAGGTTTTCTTCAGGGTTCCAGGTTTGTACACACAAGTTTGGTCATGTCATATATGAGAGGATGTGTAGAAAATAGTTAATACAGCAGACCTGAGTCTACCATCCTTAGTAAGGATGTAAGGCTGGTCCTTGGCTAGGATTTTTTCTGGGATTTCTAGAGGGCTCCACCATTCTCTCACTGATACAAGTGGCTCATTGTGCCTAATCTGTTTGCACAAACATGGGTTATGCTGAACATCTGCTTTCTTTTTGGGAGTCTGGAATTTTGGTGCAGGTTAGGCAAGGTGCCTACCCATTCAGCCCACAATAAAACCTTGAGCACTGAGTATCTTCTGAGCTTTCCTAGTAGACAACATACCACAAGTGTTGTCCCAATTAAGTGATGGAGGAAATAAGTGCAACCTGTGCGATTCCACTGGGAGAGGATTCTTGAAAGTTGTCCTCTGGACTTTGCCTCCTTGCACCATTTTCCTTCAAGATTTTGGTTTGTATCCTTTTGCTGTAATAAACATTAGGCATGACTACAACTCAGGGCTGGATCCTGTGAGTCTTCCTAGAAAATCACTGACTCTAGGTGGCTGATGTTGTTGGGGACCACAGGGGAGGAATAGGAAAAATTACTTCTTTATCCTTCCTAGAATCTCTATACCAACAAAAACAGTAAAACCAAGAAAAAAAATTAGTATCCCAATGAATTATAGAAGTTTAAAGGAAACATTGAAGATCATTAAACCACAGGAAGACTCCTCAAAGGAGGTGACAATTAATAGGTACCTAGTTTCTAATGGTTATTGTTAAGGGTGTGGTCAGGAAAGATTTCCCCAAAGAGAGAAACTTAGAGTCCAAGTTGATATATTTTTAGACATGATCTCTATTTCTATACAATAATAGAATCCTAAGACCAAGTCCACAGAATTTCAGTTGAACCTGAAATCTTACTTTTTATGTACAGGTTACCCAGATGGAAAGATAATGCAAAATATGATTTTTTTTTATCCTGTTGGTTCTTCTCTTTGATGTTACTGCTGTTATTTGCTATTTTAAATATTTTACCAATTACATTTTGTGTTTTAGATGCCCCAAGCATTAGGAATGGGCTCAAATAAATAAAGAACAAAATATCATGGAGATAATATGGGACATCACTGAATCTGTTTGGTGCTTTGCTAACAAGCACATAAGATTTTTCAAAAATAATATCAAACAGAGCTGAAAGCTGATGATTGGGTATATGGGAGATTTATCAAATTGCATTTTGTCTCTTCATTTCAATGGATGGGGTGTTGCTGCATTTTCATTTTTCACCTGTGCATGTTGATATAAAATACTCAACTTCGAGTTGGCAAAATGTGGGCAAAATAAGTAAATCATTATCCTCAGAGAGCAACCCAGGGTTTTGTTGTTTTAAGGAAGCACTGATTTGTTCTCAGGTTACTATTTCTTGAAAAAACTGTATTTGCATTTCAAACGACCACTAAAAAAGAAAATAAATCAAACAACTAAACTTAAATATACAATCCCTGGCACCAAAATATTATTGTGTAGATATCAGCCATAGACAGAACTTTTCCAAGGTGGTAAATAAACCTCTTGGCAATCAGAACCAGTGGCTCAGAAATGATCCAATGTGTAGGGAAATTTAACCCTAAAAAAGAGGGTGGGGCACAAAAGGTTTTCTATACTTTAGTTTTAAAAATCTATGACGCCATCGTATTACAGAAAACAAATTTCTTCATATTTGTCCTACCAAAATGATCATTTTATTCCTTGACTTTTGCAAAATCTCTTGCAGAGTTTTTTTTTTTTTTTTACACAAATACACATTCTCTTGCTCCCTCTTTCTCCTCTGTTTGCAACTGGACTTGATAGAAATGTTTTTATCTGAGGGTCTTTCTTCTATTCAACAGAAAAAGGGAAGCTGCTTATGAATATCACTTTCAAAGAATATTTAAAAGAAATATTACATTTGATGACATGACAGTTTTTTTTTTGTATGCTGTACGGCAGGGTCACATTTCATTATTTTTCCATATGAGTATCTCGTTATTGCCACATCATTTGTTGAATTTTTGTTTGTTTGATTTTTGGGGAAGTGCATGGACCAAGTATCGAACCGGGTCTTCAGCATGGCAGACGAGAATTCTACCACTGAACTACACTTGTGCCCCCCTGTAGTTACTTTTTAGAAAGTTTTTTTCTTGGATCATATTTTTTGGGGCTGGGGATGGTGGTGGAAGTTGCTCCATTTAACTTTTCTCTGTTGTTTCTTACTCTTGGGAAGAATAAGAGGGTCTTATTTTCAGTTGCTAAAGTCAATTCTAGAATGAGAACACCCTACTGATAAATTTATGGGCCTGGTGGTTTATTTTTAATATAATGCAATTTTGAGTATCTTGAGGGCAACAGCAGCTATCAGAGGTATACAGCTGTGGTCCACTGCATAGATTGTTGATTCTCTTCAGTGGAATGCCATTGACTCCCCACTGTGCTTGGTACAGCATGTTCAGTAGGTCCCTCCACAAACCAGCCCCGCTGGCTGGGAAGCATGAACTTTGATGATTGAAATCCTCCTCATGACCTACTATGTTTCTGTGTTTTCCTTCAGATTACATCTCAACATCTTTGAGGACTTCTGCATTTTCAGATGAAGGACTGTCTCTTTTCCTTCATGCTAACTCTCAATCTCATCTTTGATCAAGAGAATTTTAAGACCTGAATAGAGTTTCCTTAGACACCTCCTCCTAAGTTAGTCTCATCAGTCTTCACTTACCCGATTTTGCCTCCATTCATTCTTCTTGTGACCCTGTTGCTCTTCTCTACTTACTGTGAAATTTCTTGAATAAATGGTCTCCACCAACTGCCTCCATTTCCTTCCAACTCAACCTTTCTTCTTGTTTGTCAATACCTTAATATGTGTTGTTTAATGAATGTCTCCAGTGGTTTTTCCAGTCATCAAATTCAATGGCCTGGTCCCCTGTTACCCTGACATACATGTTTTCTTGAAACTCTCAATACCTTATGCTTATTTTCCTCTTTGAAATATGACTCCTCTTTGGCTAAGATTTGTCCAACTGCTCTCCAGATCTAAAACAAATAGTACAGATGAACAAATGGGAAGCAAGCGATGAGTTGTATTAAGTATAAAGGTAAACATTGCTGGGATTTTTATATAAATGTTTGCAAGAATGGCAATTTTAGAGCCAAATCTAAGAAGGCTAAGAAAATAATTAAATTATAGGAATATCTTTAAATTTTTTTCTGCCAACTTCCTCAGAGAAAAAAAGAGAAAGGGTTTTTCCTTGTTCTAACATTTATAATTTTCCCATCTGTATTAGTTAGGGTTCTCTAGAGAAACAGAATCAACAGGGAACACTTGCAAATATAAAATTTATAAAAGTGTCTCACGTGACCGCAGGAACACAGAGTCCAAAATCCACAGGGCAGACTGCGAAGCTGACGACTCCGATAGAGGGTCTGGATGAACTCCACAGGAGAGGCTCACCAGCCGAAGCAGGAATGGGGCCTCTCTCCTCTGAGTTCT
>PVIY010048124.1:0-17461 GCA_004026745.1 Myrmecophaga tridactyla | reverse complement strand
GTCACCTAAGTTAACTCTCACATGCTTTTGCAGTGGGGGTCATTACCTTCATTTTACAGATGAGGAAGTGGAGACTTGCCAGCCTCCTGGCCAGCAAGTGCCCCTTTAGCCTGTCTTAGGGCTTTCGGGGGTAAGCTTCTTTATCCATACCAAGTTGCCTAAGAAAATCTCTCTTCTTCAGGTTACTGGCCAGTTTAACTCCAGTTGATGCCAAGCCCCAGGGCTGAGTCCTGACCCTGTTCTTTTGTACACGCTGTCCTGTCTGCCTTGATTTCCGCCATGTCCTGCCCCTTCCCCCAGCCGCCTGGTATCTCTTTCAGCTGACTCTGAAAGAGCAGCCCAGCCATCCACCCTGGAAGCCTGAACTCCCCAGGCAAACCCAGGCACTCCCTGTTGTTGTGTCTACACATCCATTACAACTCTCCTCCCTTGGCATCGTAACCGTCACTTCCATTTGCTTGCCTGGAGGACGGCAACTGGATGTTTTCATTTGTAGAGCCTTAGTGCTTTGCATGGTGCTGGGCATATATGCTGGCATGTCCTGTCAGTGTATTTTAAACAGACCAGTGGGCTCTGCTGTCAAGGGCTCATGGGTGCCCTAATGGGTAATTACAGGAAAGCGTGTATACTGAAGCAGGGAGGTGTATGAAAGGTGCAGACTTGGTTTGGAGGAGTTCTCTTATTCATTGACACATGGAGAGAGTTATCTGCCAACACAAGAGTCGTCAATCTGTGGCATGGTTTGCAGTCTACAGTGCTGTGTCCCGGCTGTTTTCTTTCTAGATGCCCACAGCAAAGGGTGTGGCAGGCCGATGATTAGCTCCTCCTTTCCAGAGGAGAAAGCTGAGGCTGAGAGATGCTTGCTGTGTCTTGGGCAAGGTCACAGAGCCGATGGTAGAGCCAACCCCAGGGCCCAGGTCTTTCTCACATCACACTTCCTCTCAAGGGAGCAGGACAAGATGTCACTAGGCAGTGAGTGCCAAGTGAGCAGAACAGACAGCTGTATGGTTGACAGTAGGGAAGGGGCCAAGGGGGCCGGAGGCGCTTCCCAGAGGACTTTGAGCTGGGTTGGGACAGGAGGCAGCTGCTGCCTCCCTCTTGCTATTTGGAAATCTGGACCACATCTAGCGACCAGTCTCTAGCCACATTCACATGACTGGGGACACGTGTGGGCTCCAGACTCCCCAACTGTGTGAGGTAAACAAGTGTCAGCTATCGCCTCCCCCTGCCCCCTTTCCCCGTGCCAGGAGCTATTAGAAGCAGTAATTGTTCAGAGCTCCTGGGAGTTGTAGCTCCGCAGTTCTGAGCCTGGTGAGGCAGGGTAGAGCACCCCCTGGTGCTTGAGCTCTCATCGGTCCCAGGTGAGGGCTGTGTGCTTCTAAGCACCTGGGCACCCCACATCCCTATGCCAGAGAGCCCTTCTCCACCAATTTCCTAGACATCCTGCTCCCCAAATCCCCCACTCAGGTCTCTCCTTGTACATCCATCCCCTCATCCTTGATCTTTTTCACATTTGCTCCTCTCTTTTCTGTCCCTGTCCTCAAAGTCTTTTCGGCCTCCCTCTGGCTGCTCTTTGCCTCTGTCCACCTCTGGGCCCACCCCAGCCAGGTCTCTGGAAGTGCGGAGTTTGGACACTCAGGCTCCAGTGGGGCTGCTTCTGCCTTCCCTCCTGAGGAGTTGGGGAATGGCCTTGTGCCTCCGCTTCGCCTGGGCAGCCGCAGTCCAGCCCCACATGCCTGCCTCCTTTTTTCTCGCCTCTTTTGTTCTGCCCCAATCACTTTTTCACGTGGTTGCCTTATTCTTGCCATTCTTTCTGTGCGACTCTCTCTTTAATGATATTTTCTTTGCAGTGAAGGTGAGGGAGTGGGAGGGAGGCCTGGCTTTGGGGAGGGACTGGTACGTGTGGGGACAAATCCAAGGTCAAATGCATTTCTTTCCTGGTTCTTGAGCCCCCTGGCTCTGCCAGTGCCCGGGCAGCTGGCCTGGTTGCCATGGAAACAGGAAGGCCCTGAGAAAGCCTTAGCTTTCATTCCCCAGAGGTCCCTGTCCCCCTTTCCTCTCTGGCCTTCTTCCTGGCACCCTTACCTGTCCCCACAGCCTGGCTCCTCCTCTTTCTCCGCATTGCCTCCTTCTTCATTTCTTGTTCTCTTGCACCCCTGAGCCGCCTCCATGTCCCTTCTTCCCTCCCTGATGGTCACCTTCCACTCTGTACCACTTCCCTGCACGTTGCCATCCATCCCCACCTCTCCTTTCTCATTTCTGCTTGGTTGCCGACCTTTGTTTTCTGGTCCTTCCCACTTGAATGCTAAGGAAGACAGAGGGGGCAGTCAGGCCGTCCCGGTGTTACCCAGGCCCCTCCAGCCTCACTGCCCTGTGACCTCAGGAAACTGGGACTTGCCAGCTGCAGTGAGGGCTGTGCCAGGCTCCGGGGCAGCAGCTGGTGCCTTGGCAGCGGGAGGCAGTGAGGACAGGGTGTGGGCAGCCTGCCTGGAGGGAGAGAAACAGGCCTGCTGTGGGTAGGGGATGGGGGATCTGTGGAATCTGCACCCAGATTCACACCATTTCAAAGCAGAGCTCCTCTGCTGTGTACTGTTCCACAGGGAAAGGCAGGTACCTTCTGGGGGCTGCAGGTATGCCCCAGGGTGGTGCCCTGCTGTTAACTGGGTCTCGGGAGCTTGTAGCAAGAACCCCTGCACTGGGACAGCTCCGTGCTCTTCCTGAAGACCTTTCACCCCATGGTCTTGTTCGCCCCACCTCTCACCCACCCGTGCGGGAGGCAGGGTGAGCTGTTGTAGCACTGTGTCTTGGCAAGAAGAAGCCAGTCACTGTGTTCTGGCTTTGAAGGGCTGGGGCTGAGACTCCACTTTCCCAGGACCTCTTACTTGTCACCATGTGTAGAATGCTAAGTCTCGCACAGTCCTTTCTGCTTCTGATTAGAAAGTGCCAGTGAAAGGACCCCTGTGCCGATGCCTGACAGGCAGCATGTCATACAGGCATATCACACAGCAGACACATCATAGACACACCACACATCTCTCCCTCTCACATACACACATGTGCCCGCATCATCCACATGACTTCCCTTGTCCCTAGCCCCTTGCTTCTGTACTTTCCTGGCCCCCATGGTTTCCACTCCTGTGCTGGAGTACTGCAGAGGCTCTCGCCCAGGGCCTGTAGGCCTGTCCTTCACGCATGGACAGAGGTGGGGGGTGTAGGTGGTGGCTGGCAGGGCAGCCTCTCGTGTAAGCTCTGCCCAGAGGCCCAGCCCTACCTGGTGCACATCCCCTTTCACTTGCAGGGCCTTCCCATGTGTGTGACACCTGCCCTTCCTCCACCCTTACCCATTCTCCTTACCACTACTGCCCAACAAGCCTAGCTGTCCCCTTCCTTACAGTGAGGCCAGTCGCTTTCCCTGGGTACTGGGAATGGAGTGGGAGGTGGGCTGCACTCAGGAGACCCTCAGTGCCTCTGCCACAGGGGAGGAACTCCCAAGGAGAAGCCCCTACTCCTTGTTTCTCTTCCATACCTTTGTTAAGGGGAGTGGCCGATGGGTGGGTTGGTAGGGGAGGAGATGGTGAGAACAGGCTGCTTTGCCTGGCCCTGTGGCAGCTTAATTGCCAGCTGTTAGGGTGAGAGCCACTTAGCAATGTCCTGGTTCAGAAGCGGACAAGGGGAGGGGGGAGGACTGACTTCTAACAGGCAAGACGGCCAGGCCCGGACTGGAGGGCTGACAGGCGGAGGGAGGGGCCGCGGGCCTGCAGCTGGGAGTCGGATGGCCCTCGCAGCCTGGCCCACTCGGCCTTCTCCATTTCCCCAAACCGGCGTCCAGGGAAGGAGGAGTTTGTGGCGACCTTCAAAGGCAACGAGTTCTTCTGCTACGACCTGTCCCACAACCCGATCCAGAGCAGCACGGATGAGATCACGCTGGCCTTCCGCACCCTGCAGCGCAACGGGCTGATGCTGCACACGGGCAAGTCGGCCGACTACGTCAACCTGTCCCTCAAGTCCGGGGCCGTCTGGCTGGTCATCAACCTAGGCTCGGGTGCCTTCGAGGCCCTCGTAGAGCCCGTCAACGGCAAGTTCAACGACAACGCCTGGCACGATGTCCGGGTCACCCGAAACCTGCGCCAGGTAGGGGGGCAAGGAGGCCAGGGCCAGCGGCGTCCGTCCGTGGTGGATGGGAGTCGAGGGAGGGGGCTGCCTAGGCTGGGGGTGGGAGGAGGCTTGGTTCCGGGGCAGAACCGGGGTTGGGGTAGCGAGGGTCCAGGATTGGGGTGGTGGCCTGGCTGGCTTCAAAAAGTGGGGTGGATGGGGGTAGGAAGGATGCTCCAGAGCTGCCCCTTGGCAGAAGCTTGAGGGGAGGGGAAGGGCGGGGCTCAGGTTGGTTTTAAGGGTTGGGGCTAAGGTGATTCAGGAGGTGGGGGTTGCAAGCTGCAGGGCTGCAGGGCTGCAGGCTGGGCCCCGGGGTGCCATGCAGTGGGGAGGAAGTAGACTCCCGCCAGCTAGATACCCTAGGGCAGAAAGGCACATGTGGAAACCTGAGGTAAGGCAAGCTTCTTTACTGGGAGAGGGTTGAGTAAGGTACAGATGGAGCTTTTAGGGGAAGGAAACAGGAGCAGAGACAATGCTGGGTCCTGCTTCTCCCTTGGAGGACACTCTCTTCTGCTTTCCCTTCTCCTCTCAAAGGAGTGCGACCTCTTCTCTCAGACTATGGCTTTCTGGCTCCCTCTGGTCCACAGGAAACCACCCAGGGTTGGCCCCTTGCAGCAAGGACAGGACCGATCTCCACAGTGCCCCCTTAGCTCTTGTGTTCTGGCTTACCCACTGGAGAGGTGTGGAAGCTTCTGGGCGTTGTCCCTGTCCCCTTAGCAGTGGCCCTCTTCTCCCACAGGCCACAGGTGGCCCCTGCAGGTGAGGCCATCTCTCTGGCTGGGCTTCTGCTCAGTGGCCCTGAGAAGTGCCTGCCTTAAGCAGCAGGGCCCATGCTAGACCCTTCTTCCCAAGCAGGGGGTAGAGCTGTGTTCTTAAGCCCCCTGTTTCCCCCTCCTCACTCCTTTCTCTGCTTACTCAACATCTGGGTTGCAGGTGTTCAGGCTTATGCTTGCCCTTCTCTTTCCTGGGTCCACAGCCTCAGGGCTAGTGGCAGGAAAGCTGGTCCAGCTCTACCTCTAGCAGTCTCAGCACCTCCCCAGGAAGACTGAGCATCCCTGCCCTTCTTAGCTCCACTCTTGTACTGGTTACTTTCTCTTGTGCCTTGTGGTTCTAATTGTGTGGAGCTAATCTTCCATTATGTCCTGTTTGTAGTCACCATTGCCTTCCTTCTCTTCCTCCTCCTCCCCTTCTGCCCATGGAAAGGCTAGTTGGTGGGGCTCAGGATTCTGGCTAACCTCCCACTCTTCTCACCTGCTCTTGTTTAACATCATTGAGTGATGATCTAATGGGGATTCCTCCTCAGTGAATGCCTTTCCCCCTCACTGTGAGAATGCAGTGACTCATCCTGCTGCTCCTTTCCCAAGCCCGCTGCTACCTGTTGCAGTTGGGCCCCTGCTGATGCAACTATTTTTAGTGGCCTTCGAGTCTTGAAAGTGGAATGCTTGGTGGGGGCACTCCTGTTCAATGCAGCACCCCCTCTCCATGTCATATCATTCTCTTGCCTGATCACCGGGCTGCCACCAGCAATGTCTGAGTAAACCTGAGGGGGGGGGGGGGTCATATACGCTTGTGTCGCTTTCAGCTGTCACACCCATTTTGTTGGGGAGGGAGGTGCCTTTGGTGCTTTTTGCTGCCTTTCCCTCTCCAGGATTTGAGCTGTCAACTGGTATTGCCTCTGGCCAGATACTACAAGCCTGGAGTCCTAATCCATGTGTAGTTTGGCTAACAAATATATGTGCATCCAGTGCTGGGTGCCATGGAGGGTATGGAGGGAAAAAATACTTGGTTCCTGCACTTGTGGCACTTAGGCTCTCGAGGAGATAGGACAGGTATGTGAAAGGTGAACAAGAGCAATCTGACTTCTAGGAATGACTCAAGGAGAGTGAAAACTGGGTCTCAAGTAGACACCTGTACATCAGTCTTCATTGCAGCGTTTTTCACAGCGGTCAAAAGCTGGAAACAAGTGAATAGATAAACAGAATGAACAACAAATGAATAGATAAACAAAATGTGGTACATTTACATCGTGCCGGTTTGAAACATTATGTATCCCAGAAAAGCCATGTTTTAATCCTGACCCAATCTTGTGGGGGGCAGCCATTTCTTTTAATCTTGATTCAATATTTCAGGGTGGAAACCGTTTTGATTAGATTATCTCCACAGCGATGTAGCCCACCCCTTTGTGGGTGTGGCTTTTGATTAGATGGAGATGTAACTCTGCCCATTCAGAGCGGGTCTTGATTAGTTTACTGGAATCCTTTAAAAGAGGAAACATTTTGGAGCAAGCCCAGAGTCTACAGAGACACTTGCAGATGCAGACGCTTGGAGAAGAGTTGCTTCAGAGCTGACAGAGACATGGATGTTTGAAGATGCTTGGAGCCCAGCAGATGTCACCGTGTGCCTTCTCATGAGATGCTAAACAAGCCAGACGCCAGACTTGTATCCCAGAGGAGCTAAGAGAAGGCCCACAGATGCTTAGAGGGGAAACCACTGACATCAGAAGCTGGAAGCCACAGAACTGTGAACAAGGATGAGCAGATGCCAGCCACGTGCCTTCCCGGCTGACAGAGGTGTTCCGGACAGCATCAGCTTTTCTTGAGTAAAGGTAACCTCTTGTTGGTGCCTTAATTTGGACGTTTTCATGGCCTTAGTACTGTAAACTTGTGACTATTATATTCCCTTTTTAAAAGCCATTCCATTTCTGGTATATTGCATCAGGCAGCTTCAACAAACTAATACATGCATAATGGAATATTATTCAGCCATAAGGCAAAGTGAAGTTCTGAGACAGGCTGCAACATGGAAGAACCTTGAAAACCTTATGCTGTGTGAAGTAAGCAAGAACATACAAGGACAGAAATTGTATGATCTCACTTATAAGAAAGGACTAGAAATAGCAGATTCACAGAGATAGCCAGATTAGAGTTTACTGGGGATGGGGGGGATGAGGAGGGGGGGGGAAGGAGGAGTGTTTGTTTTTAAAAATAAAAGCAAAAACAGAACCAGTTGCTGAAACTGGTGAGGGATTCATGAGGGAAAAACAAAAACAAAAACAACAAAACAGAGCAAAGCCGTGTAAGTGCCGGCGGAGTAGTATCAGCTCTAAATGTCCTAGGAACTGGAGAAGCTACCCGGGAGGACAGAGAGGTATGTGGCCAGGGCAGGTGAGGCTGGCCTTGGGTATAGACAATGATGGTGACAGAACTGTTCCAGTGCTCGCCAAGTCACGGATCCAGGGTGGGACTGGTGGAGACCCCTTCCATCAGATGGGCCAGAGCAGAGCCAGGTCACATTGACCCAAAAGTGGGTCCTCAGGGCCAAAGAGGGTGTTGGCTTAAAGTCTTGTTGGGAGCCTTTTCTTGCTGCTCAAGGCCAGGTCCAACCTCCCCAGGCTTCTTGGGTACCTTTCTTTCAGGGCTTCCAAGAGAAACTGAGTGGGTCTTGTCCTCTAGAGCTGTGGTTCTCGGTGGGGGCAATTTTGCTCTCCCAGGAGACATTTGGTAATGTCTGGAGACATTTTTTCATTGTCACAACTGGGGGGTTGCTACATATCCCATTGTGCCAGGACAGCTCCCACCCCAAAGAATGACCTAGCCCCAAGTATCACATGCCAAGGTAGAGAAACCCTGCTCTAGAGGGAGGGAGTCATACTCAAGCAAGGTTACATGGTGTCTAGGTGACACCGTGAGGTTGGGAAAGTCCTTTTGTGACTGAGGAGTGTTAGGTTGAGGGTGGGGTGTTTTGAACCAGAGACCTGTCTCCCCAGGACCAAGGACAAGGAGGTAACGGGAGACATTGCATCTGCTTTCAGCCTTGCAAGGTGGCTGACCCAGATCTGAGACTGCTGTGGCTCCCCATTATATCCCCCCTGGTGATTAGCAGGGCTGGGGAGATGGCCTTCTGGGGGAGGGCCTGCCTCCAAACGAGTAGGGGGTAAGAGCAGGTTTCCCTTTCCTTACCACTGCAGCCAGGGGTGGGTCAAAAGGCCAGTTCCAAAGACTGGCAGGAGGCAGGATTTTTTCCTTTTTTCTCCCCAAATGAGGTTATCAACCCTGGAGTCATTAAGAGGCTCTTGGAAAATAGCAGCCAGGACCAGAGGAGGCCGCATGGAGACAGTGTCTCCCTCTCTGCTTCCAGCCCTGGAGGCTGCTGTGACCAGTGGAGTCTCTTGGGGCTTCTTTGCAGGAATGATTGCCTCTGAGGGATTCCCTGAGGCCTATTTTTAATCCTGAGCCCACTCTCCTCCCATACCCAGTATGCTTCCTAACTGCCTCCCACCACCATCCAAGTGGGTGCAAACTCAGTTTATCATTAGCCAAAACCAAATTGGGAAGACAAGCTGGCTATCAGAGTATCACGTGCTCCCTCCTGCTCAGCTCCAATGATGCTGCCCCTCAGTGCAGAAATTTCCAGGGGCTCCCTGGCACCCCAAGGCTGGAGTCCAGCTGCCTTGTCAAGTATTTCAGGCTCCTTTCCTGCCTTCCTCCTTGGCTTGTCATACATACTGCCTTAGGGCCTAACAATGCTGCTCCCCGCTTTGTTCTCAATTCTCCCATGGTGACCTGCTGAAATCCTGGAGCTGGGATGTGAGTCTGAGAGACTGGGTTCAAATCCTGGCTCTGCTGCGCCCTTGTTGGAGTGCACCCTCTCAGAGCTTCAGCTCCTCACTTGCAAAGTGGAGGCCAAGAGAGGGACAGCCTGAAAATGCCCAGATCAGCCTCAAACTGTTGGGGCACTGAAAGGCTTGCTGCCGCTGTCCTTAGCATCAGCATTTCGTTATTGTTTTTAAAACCCTTCAGGCCCAGCTTAGATGCCAACTTCTTCAGAAAACTTCCCTTGATCCACCATCCAGCCAGTCTTTCTTCTCTGCTGTATTCTCCAGGCCCTTGGGAACTACTGCATTCTGCCCATAAAGAGGTCAATATTTGGGTGTCTTTCTTATCTCTGTTCCTTCAAGACTTAATCCCAACAACTGTTGAGTGGTTTTGATAGCTATTCTGGTTCCTTTGGACTCTTTCTTGAAAACTTTCTTTTGACCAGTGGGATTTTGGAATCGAAGACCCAGTCAGCCGATTTAACTATTTCATATGTAATAGTTTAACTATTGTCATCCTGGAAAAAACTATTCTGTAGGGCTCAAAGAAAGCCTCTCCCACTCCTGCATTTCCTTGGATACAGACTTTCTCAGGATACTCTGTAACATGTCTCTTCCATCAGCCACTGAGTCCAAGTTGGGCCGACACCCAGCTTCATTCCTCTCTTGTATCTCACTTAATTTTTGTAACAGTCCCATGAGGTAGGAGATGTAATTCCCACTTTTCCAAGGAGGAAACCAAGTCTCGGAAAGTTCAAGAACTTGCTTGTGGTTATCCAGTTAGGAAGTGGTGGAATTGGAAGTCTGTCTGACATCAAAGCCACTCCATTTCTTTGCCTCCCAGGGAGGGTCTGGTTGTTGTCCCTGATGTGAAACGTAGAGGATAGGCTATAATTCTTGTGGGTCTGTCATTCTTAGCTGTTTCCCAATCTTGAAGCCATTTGAATGTTCTGTGTGTTTCAGTGGGCTGGGCCCCTCTTTTCTTTGTCCTGAACTTCTCTTGCTCAAGTTCTACAGAGATTGCCTTCATCACAGAGTTTTGTGATTTGTGCATTCAAGCTGGACAGTGGAGCGCAGTCCGTCCAAAGGCTCTTGGCCATGAAGTTACCACTTGATAAAATGCCTGGCTTCTCCCCTTGATGTCTTCAGTCCCCTCCTCCCACACTGTACACTGTCATTCCTGTGCTTTTAGGTTCCAGCAGCTGTCTAGCCATTGCTGAGTGGAGAGGCACCTTTCTTGCTCCCTTGTTAGTGTGAAGCCTTAGCTCACCAGAGCCTGGCATGTGGGAGGGCCTAGCCACCATGTACCTCTCCGTGGGCATCCCAGGCTGTGAGAAATGGCTTGTCTTGGAAGCTCCACCATCGCATTTGGCCACAATGCCAACCCCTCACCCTCCCCACACTGCATGCTCACCATGGAGTGGGCCTGAATCCTCAATTCCTGGGTCTAGAGAGGTCTGTCTCTTCTATTCCAGCTCTGCTATTTTTCAGAGGAAGACTGGATCACTTGACAAATTAGTGGACGACCCAGACTTTGACCTCACGTCTTCCTTCTCAATCCTATTGTGTAATTTACTCTTCTACTTGTTAAAATTAAACCCTATGTATGAAAGTTGAAAACTGTTTTTTTCTTATTTTATTCTCAGTCACAACCTGTTCTAATTTAAAAAGAGCAGTAATTGGACTTGTACATCCAATACCTTTTTGTCTGCCTTGTTCAACTATTGTGGTGATAACCAGGCAATTCCTATCTTTTTTGGTACAATTGGTTTAGCTGCCATGAGACTGGCTGTTCCTTGTTCTGACTAGTTGGCCTCTTCACTTCATGACAGCTGCACTAACTGGAAGTACTAATCCTTTCATCACCCATTATCCCCTTGCTCTAATCACTGCACCTGCAATTAGACTCTTCTCTTGCTATGTAAACTGTCTCCACATCACTAATAATTAATACTGGTTATTCAGCACCTCTTCTAGCTGCTAAATATGGAATTCTGTTGTTTTTAATTATACGAGGCCCTTATTAATTGTCTTACTGAATTAGTCCTGTACCCACTGGTTATAATAACTCTCTAACTAATGGATCTGTCCTTAGGATACCTCTTCTTCCCACAGTCGCATTCTCGGGTGTCCAATTTAGTATTTAATGGACATCAGACAATAGTGTCTCTCCATTTCTGACACTCTAAGTGAAGCTGCCAGTCCCTTTGGTATCTCCTTTCCAAAGACCAGAGTAATTTTAAGCATAGTGGTTGCTGCTGCCTTTGGCAATGAGGAAAGAACTTAGAACCACACAGAGTGGGACTCTGGTGATGGGGAGAAGAAGTTGGTGTATAACTTAGGGGGAGTAAGGGATTTTAGAGGTAGGTGGGCCTCTGCCTTCCTTTTTATGGTTTGGGTGGTGGGGGAGTAAATTTCTGGGGCTGGCTGTGGAGAGGGGAGGCCAAGGGGTCTATGGGTATGCATGGAAGGAGGCTGGGCTGCTTTGATAGCCCTACCAATTCCAGGGCCTTGCAGGGGTGGGTGGCACTTAATTCTGGGAGACGTGGTTGCCCAGAGGAGAAGAGAATTGGATGGGGTGGTGGCGGTGGTGGTAATAGTGGTGGTGGGGAAGGAAGAGCTGGGAGAACTCTTCAGGAGATGCTGCCTCTGGAAAAGTCAAGTTGTTTGGGAAGGATTTGCGGCTTGGGTGGGAGGAGTGGAAGGAGGGTCTGGGATGAGCAGATACGATTTGAGAGTGAACTGCCTGCCAGCCAATGGAGGGCAAGGTGACCCTTTCCGTGTTCTGGTAACAACTTACTCTCTCTTCCTTTTTCAAGGAAGAGAAGCAGAAAACCACAGAGGAGCTGCCCCCTACCCCCTCATTGAGTCCTATGATCTAGTTGCCTTTCCCTCATCCCCAGGAAAAGCAGATATTTGTTTCCCCTCCTATGCTCTTTGGGAACCCTTTCCCTTTGTCTCCAAATAAAACTGCCTCTCTTCCTTGCCAGTCCTTTGAATTGCTAGGGGTTTTGGCCACTTGTCTCTCAGCCTGATAGCCAGCTGGCCCATTACCAGCCAGTTAACCCATTAACCTAACATGGTCACTGGTCAGCCAGTTGGCCAGCACCAACTCACTCTTTAGTCAGTTCTCTGGAAAGCTATCTGGTTGACCAGTTAGTCAATGATCCCCTTGGCCCATTACCCCAGTTGACAGTCCACCCCTTTCTCACACCCTCGCTCCCCTCCTTTCCTTACCCCTGACTCCCTAACATGTCAGCTGATAGGACTTACTAATACTGCATAATTGGGCCTGCTTCTTAACCCCCTACCTTCCCTCTCGCACCTTCTGTTGGAAAACCCCGTTGCCGACTCTGTGTGTGTTACTAACACGCTTATAACCCGGGGGGCCCAAGGGATGGGGCAGGGACAGGTGGGACAAGGTATGAGTGAAAAGCCTAACTAACCTTTGTCTCATTTGCGGAATGTCGGCCATCTTTAAGTCTTTGCTTTCTTGGTCCAGTTCTTTTGTTGTTTTCTCTACTAACCAAGGTCTCTAACTGTTCCCCCTTCTCTGCAGATGGGGTTCTTTGGGGAGGGGATGGGGGGTGGAGATAAATCCAGAGGAGGGGTGGGGGAGGGATTGGGAGAAGGGGATTTAATTTGTGTGTGCGTTTTATTTCTCCCTCCCATCATAATTTAATTTTCTTTACACAAAATACTTTAGCTGGACCTAAGATGGGAGGGTCTGAACAGACTACCAGATATATGTGGATATATATTTTTCCTCCTTCCTTGAGTTTCACAGTTGGTCATTTTATTTTTCTTTTCTTTTCGTTCTGTTCTTTTGTTATTGTCTTTGTTTTTTTGTTTCTTTGTTTTGACTCCCACCCCCACCCCTCCCCCCATATCTCCGGTGAAGCACGCAGGGATTGGACACGCTATGGTAAACAAACTGCATTATCTGGTAGATATCACTCTAATTGTCTTACCGTTTGGTTTGCCGTGGGTTTTTTTAACTGTTCGATTCTCCCTCTTTTGTTTCTTTTCACCTTTTGGTTCTTGTTGTTTTGCTTTTCCAGTTGTTTTTTGTGTCCTGGACTTTAGATTTTTACTTCTCTCTCTTTTAGTTTTCCTCTTTCTTTTTCTTTCTTTTTTTTGACCCAAACTCAAATCCAAAAGACAAATGGAAATCAAGGAATTTGGCCTGTCCTTGCTCTGATCCCTGACTCCTGAATTCAGATTCCTGGCCAGAGAGACCTGGAGGCAGGCCCGGTGTTTATGGGCTCTGGTTAGACCGGCCCCGATGCCAGGCTGCTTTTATTTCTATTGCTTTATTTTGTTCCTTTCTTTTTCTTTTGCCTTCTTTTTTTCCCCTCCCTCGTTTTTTCTCTTTGATTTGATTTCTTTCTTGGTCTCCTGAAAATCCATGGAAAACACCATCCCATGAGACGCTACGCCTCTGCTCACTGTCTAGCTCCCGGATGGGCCCCCCAGGTTGTGGGAGAGGGTGGGGGTGAGACCTCCGGTGGCAGCCAGCTGGGTGGAGGGGAGTGACCTTGGATCTGCTCAGGGAGTGGGCGGCCGGGAGATGCAGACCTGCCCGGGATGGGTCCAGATCTCATTCAAATCACAAGTTCATGTCAGCTTGGAGGCTGCCCCATGCTGGCTGCCAGGGGAAAGGTGACATCTCCTCCCTCATTCCACAGCCTCGAGGGTTCCTGGTTCCGTCTCCCCCCACATTTTGCATGGCATGAATGGTCTTTCCCCCCACCAGGGATAGCGTCCAGTTCTCCCCCAAACCGCTCTGCTCTGACTAACACCGTGTTTCACACTGTTTTCCTTCCCCTCCTCTCCCCCTCCCCCCAGTGCCCCCTGCCTGTCCCGCATGGCCCCTGAGGAGGTCTTGGTTTCCTTCCCCAGAAAGAGGAGTGAGAGGATGAGGCCTGGCAGGGGCAGGGTTGGGGTAGACTTGTCGCCGAGCTCCTCTGTTTGGGTTGGCTCAGCCCTGGTGAGTGTCGGTGTGGGTGTCTGTGTAAGTGCAGCTGGTGTGTGTTAGTGTGTGGGTGTGACTGTGTGTAAACGTTGGTGTGACATTTAGGGAGTGTTAGTGGAAAACTAACTGTGTGTTTGTGAGCCCCTGCTGGGACGAAGTGGGGGATGCGTGTCTGTGTGTGTTTTCCAGCCTGGTGAGGACTCTGCGTGGAGGTGGACCGTTGGGGGTGGCCCTTATGTACCAAAATGGGCAGAGGCAAGGAGGAGGCTGGCGCCCGGCCCTTGGCTCCTCGCCTGTGCCTGTGGGCCCTGCTCTGTGAGATCCCCTGGGATTCCCTCGTGCCTGCCCAGTCCTGGCTCTGCGGCAGCAGCTGATTAGTCATCGGCCTATTAATAATGCAGAATGATTGAGCGTTAGGCTGGGGACCCTGCAGATGGACGTGTCTGCTCCCGTGGGGCCTGGGCTGCTTGGGGCAGCTGCCTGGCCTTCCTCGCCTCCCAGGTCTGCATGGCTGGTTGGCCGGTGAGAAGGGAAGCATGACAGGTGGGGCTTCCAATCTCAGTGGCCCCCCACCTCCCTGTGTCTGGCCCTTCCTGAAGCTTTTGCAGTTCTGTGTTTCCCTGCACCCCCAGAGACCTGTGGTGGTCATCCCCTCCTGACCCTGAGCTAGTGCCTATGGCTGAGCCCTCCCAGTCCTCCCCAATCCAAGCCTGTCTGGCCACTCCCAGTCCTCCTGGTATTCAGATGGAGCCATGCAGTGAGCCTAGCACCTCCCGTCCACAGGCCCCGCTCCTTCAGCAGCTCTCAGAGGAGTTAGCTGCAACTCACCTGGGTCAGGCCAGGCCTTTGGGTACCTGTCAGGGGCTGGGCATTTGGATCTTTCTTTGCACAGCTTCATGGGCAGCCAGTCTGTGACTTTGGGGACAGAGGGGAGGCAGCATGAACCAATGGGGTATACCCCAAGCACCTGGGGAATGCAGCCCTGGAATTAAGACCTGCAAATCTTCCTCCTAGTCCCACTTTCTAAGTGTGTGTCGGGCCTGCTGAAGCTTAGCTTGCTCATCTGCCAAATGGGCTGATAATATATCTGCATTGCCTGTTTCGTGGAGGTCAGGGTGAAGATCACATGGGGCAATGGAAGTGAAAGCAGTTGAACTCTATAGAGGGGATTATAATTTTACTAAACTTTATAAAATGTTAGTTGATTTTCGTAGTGTTTCCAGGACAGGAATGTTGTTTTGTGAAGAGGTGATTCCCTTCCCACAGCAAGCCCTGGGGTGTAGCATCTCTGGCCCCCCTTCTTAGGAATCAGTCCCAGAGAAACTGTGTGAAACCTTAGAGTGCTTTAGGTGCTGGGATGGGGAGGAGGAGGCAAGAGGGAATGGCTTGGCTAAGTCTGATGAAACAAGACAACGCTGTTTGGTTTCAGCCCTGGCTAGGAAAGTACCTACTAAGTTCTAGGCCTGTAAAGTCCTCACTTTCCCGGGTGAGCAAGCACGGCTTGGTGGAGAGGCCCCGGCACCTTCGTTTACCCTCCTAAACCGGGTCCTGGTTCTGGGGATGAGTTCTTTCCGGCCAGGACTGGAACGGGCCCTGAAAGAGGCAGGGTTTGATGTGATCTGACTCCTAGACCTCCCTCAGATGTGTTTCATTTTTGGGGGGTATTTAGTTTTCTAAGGAGTCTTTTCTTGTTCCTTAACCATTTCTCCTTGAGTTGGGGGAGTGGGACGGCAGACAAGAAAAGGTCACCTACATGAGAGGTTTGAGGTAGGCGCGGTCAGGCCAATGGGGCTTTTCCTGTGGGGAAAAAGGTTCTTTGCATGTATACCATGGTTCTTCTGATCACTTTCACATCAACTGAGTAACATTTAGTCTTGGCAGATGCCTGTGATGTAGGCAGCTGGCAGAGGTTATTCCCCACTAACAGGTAGGGAAACGGGCCCAGAGGAAGTGACTTGGCCTGGATCACATGGCCAGTTAGGGAGAGCTCAAATCACTTCCGTTATCTCACAAAGTCCTCAGTAGGCCTGGAAGAAGCCTACTTTTACTGATGAGAGTCAGAGAGGTAAAATGAACTCGTTCTGGAAGATGGCAAAGGCTACATGAGGAACCCAGGATTTCTGGCCTGAAGGTTTTTCCTTCTGTTCCCAAACTTTATCAAATCCAGAGCTCAGGACTTCCCTGTAGGCCTATCACTACTGATAAGTTCATCTCCATGTGTCTTTCCAGCTCCTCTCTCTCTTTAGTCTCTCTCTCCCATGCCAGCCATGTGATCAGACTGAACACTTGGCAGGACTGCGTTGCTTCACCTAGCTTTGTAGACCTTCCCTCCCCATGCTTTATTCCCTACTCTCACCCCACTCAGTCCTAAAGAGGTGAGAGGGCCTTTTCCCTAAGCTGGTTGTTCTTAACCACCTTTAGCTCCTGGATCCCTTTGAGAATTGGTGAAGGCAGTGGACTCTCACAGGAAAAAAAAAAAAAGCCCATTGGTGCAGTTTTGCATACAGTGTCGGGGCAGTGAATTCTGAATCCCTGGGATGAATCCCTGAAGCCCATCAGCCCACCCACGTGAAAACACCTCCCCTCAACCCTTTTCTCCCAGAATAAGCCCCTCTCCCAGGGAGGCCAGTAACCCTGTAAACCTAGCAGACAACTGGGCAAGTTTCCAGATGGTGCTATAGAGATACTTTCCCTGTTCCTTAGGCTTTCTGTCCTGGGTCCTCGTGGGTGTGGGGATATTTGTCGCCAGGACTGGGTCTCACACATATCCAGCCTGTCTTAGGGAGGAGAGCAGAACAGAAGAGGCCAGCAAGGAGGGTTGAGA
Source organism: Myrmecophaga tridactyla (assembly GCA_004026745.1). Lineage (NCBI taxonomy): Eukaryota > Metazoa > Chordata > Mammalia > Pilosa > Myrmecophagidae > Myrmecophaga > Myrmecophaga tridactyla. Next base: position 916 of record PVIY010048124.1, on the reverse strand, counting down.
GGCTGCCCCTTCTGGCCACCTCCGGGCTACCTGTCCTCTCTTGGGGATAGAGCGGAGGCCGGTGCTGGGCTGCTGCCTCTCCTGGGCTCCTGCCTCTCCTGGGCTCTTCCCCTTCTCCTTGGCTGGTCATGTCCCACCCCTCCTGTTCTACACAGCCCTCATCCCAGGCCTAGCTTGTCCATGTTGAATGGGTCATCGAGGGTTGGGTGCAGGGTCTCTGCTGTGTCTTGAGTCCTTGTCAAGGCCCCGTTGATGGAAGGGATGCTGTATGGCAGTGAGTCAAGGCTTTCTCCTTCTCTCCTTCCATTGGGGAGTCTGCGGCGGTGCATGTGTGGTGTGTCTGGGTGTGTGTGGGTGTGTCTGGGGTTGGTGACCAGTGGCAAATGGGTGGAAGCTGGGAGACTGTGGGCCACGCTCTGGGAAGGGAGTTCAGAGTCTAACATGCACCCCCTTTCTTTCTCAACCCGGAACTGTCTGCCCAGGGGCCGCTCCTCTCTCCCTCCTTCTTGGGAAGGAAGCTTCTCTTTGCTGCACCACTCGGCTCTTTCACCAACATCTCTGCTCTTCCTCTCTCCCCTGCCCCCTGCATGCCTTCTCACTGGTGGCTGCCTTTCTCTTGCCTCTCTTGCTAGGTCTGACCCCCCACCCTCTCCCTCTAACCTGCATGTGTCCTAGCTGCAGTGGCTGCTTTGTGTCGCATGGCCCCTTCCCCTTCCTCCTCCCCCCCGGCCCCACCCCTTCCAGAAGCTGCGCAGGGGGAGGGGGGGTACGGGGGGCAGGGGCATCACGAACCCCCAGGGTGTAAGGGGACTGGGGCGTTACTCCCCTGTTTCCTGCTTTTACTAACGAACCTGCCATTTTTGTGTCTGGACTTTGATTTGTCTGAGGGAACAGTCGGGTTTTACTAATCCAAGTC
>PVIY010048123.1:0-17459 GCA_004026745.1 Myrmecophaga tridactyla | reverse complement strand
TTGTGAGGGTGATTTCTGAGGTCTCAATTCTACTCTATTGTCTATCTCTCTGTCCTTGTGCCAGTACCATGCTGTTTTGATTACTATGGCTTTGTAATAATTTTTAAGATCAGAAAGTGTGAGGCCTCCAACTTCGTTCTTCTTTTTCAGGATGGTGAACCTTCCAAATAAACTTGATAATAGGCTTTTTCACTTCTGCACAGAAGGATTTTAGAATTTCAGTTGGAATTATGTTGAATCTGTAAATAACTTTGGGTAGAATTGACATCTTAACAATATTTAGTCTTCAATCCATGAACATGAAACATGCTTCCATTTATAATGTCCTTCCTACTTTGATTGTTTTTGTTTTGTAGTTTTCTATGTGCAAGCCATTTACATTCTTAGTAAGATTTGTTCCTGGTTATTTGATTTGTTTAGTTGCTATTGTAAATGGAATTTTTTTTTTCTTGCTTGCTTCTTCCAATTGTTCATTACTAGTGTATAGAAACACTACTGATTTTGGGGTGTTTCATGCTCTTTTAATCTCTTTGGTGCTATCCTCAGTGCTAGGCTTATACATTATGGCTGAGCTGCTTAATTCCAATTACTGTGTCTGCATTTCAGCCTTTAAGGGAAGGGAAGAGCAGTCTCCTTCCCTTTGAGGCCACCATCTGGAAGCTGTTCACATCATTTCTTGCATGCCAAGGGTCAGTATTTAGTCACATGGCCACACCCAGAGAGGCAGGGCAATACAGTGCCAACATCCTCAGATTCTAATATTTTATAAAAGGGAGGGGATGAATAATGGGGTTACATCTAGCATTCTCTTCCACAGAAAATATGTGCTAGAGGTAAGTCATAATGATGGTCAGATAGGTGAGGCATTAGGGACGTAGCACTCTCTCATGCGGTTAGAAGCGTGAGATCTGGAGTCGGGCTTCTTGGGTTTGGATGCTGGCTGCACTGTTTACGTAGCTGTAGGACTTTGGAAGTGTCTTGCTTCTGCAAAATTGGGATAATAACATCTTGTTTGGGTGTCATGGGCATTAAATGAAATAATCCCTCTGAGTGTTTGCTATTTTTTGTCTTAGCCTGGGTTTCCTAGAAAGCTGCACCCTATGCACAGCCTAATTATGCTAATGCTTTATAATGAAGTCATCTCAGGGCAGCGAGAGGGGGTCAGCGAGGGATGGAAAGCAAATATAGGGCTGTGCCTTACTAAGCTGGCCGAGTTCATAGAAAGACACAGCCTGTCAGCTGGCCACGGGAGATGTCTGTGGAGCAAGTTGGAGGGAGGCAGGGTGGAGGAAATTATCTGCTGCACCCCTCCCGAGTGCTATCCCCATGATCAGTTCATCTTGCGGAGTTAAATACCACACACCTGGTTGCATGGCGGGTCCTTTTCGCCCCTGCGGTGTAGTGCTTTCTCCAGGCTGGCGGTAGTGGGTGGAGCCATGGACTCCAGGGATTGGCCTCGAGCTGTGGAACCTGCTGGCAGAGCCAGTTGCCACAGGGGTTGCAGAAGTAACGTGAACAGCCAAGGACCGCAAGACTCAGAGCTGCTGGGGTAGGTTCCTGCTTCCATACTTCTCTGCGAGCCTCCCACAGAGCCGCCGGTGACTGAGATACGCTAAACAGTGTCTGTTCCTGCTAGCAGGGAAGAGCCTCCCGAGTCCCGAGATGACAGGGGAGGGTGGCGCCAGAGCCAAGGGACCTAAGATGCTGGGACTGCAGCCCTCGAAAGGATGCCCCTGGTCCAAGGCGATGGGTTTAGATCTCATTCTTCTGGGCAACTTGTTAAAAATGCAGCTTCAGGGCGCCACCCAGAGAGCTGATTGGAAGGGTCTAGGGAACGCTGGACATCTGCATTTTAAGAAGCCCCCAGGCGATCCTGAAGAAGGAGGCCTGGTGACCGGATTGGGGAATGACAGGTTTACCAGCTGCAGCTACCGTAGCGCCTGCACCAGCCCCTGGAGCCAGGTTGAGGCGCCCCCTGCAGAGGAGGCAGGGGATTTTCTTTTCTTTCTTTCTTTTTTTTTTTTTTTTTAGCATGAACATGTATTTCTTTTTTCTTTTGTCAGAATTTTAAAAGTAGTTACTAAAGAAACTTTTGAACACTTTAACAATAGAGGGCAGGGCGAGCCATTCACACACAGGACCTCCCTGGGGCCCTGTCAGCGGGTCAGGGGCCCAACCCAAGCGAGGAAACTGCCTGAAAATCCGGGTTCCCGGACAGCCCCAGGGCGTGCGCCCGCTGCCCTGCCCACCTGCAGGTGCTTTGCTGTGTAGAGGTGATTTTGTTGATGCTGATGTTGCATTCAACATAAAATAACTTAAAAAAAAGGAAGAAGGTGAAAAAGGAAAAATGGGCTGTCAGACTCAGAAGATTAAAAGCATTCATATTTCTTACAACACTCGGCCTCTGGGTGGGAAGATTTGTTCCCAGAGATGTGAGACTTCTCCTCCTCTAACTGAAGGCAGGGGCAGGTCCCGTTCTCAGAGACGTTATTTCATGGGGACATAATGCGGTGTTTCCACTGGGGACAGTCCTCCCCTGCCTTGCCAGAACTCAGGACAAAGTTCCCTGAAGTTGGATCTCACCTTCCTTTTGAGGACCGAGTACCAAATCCTACAAATCAATGTGCGTTATCCATCTCCAAGCGAGAAGGCTTCCTTTGCCTGTGTGACACTAACGCGTTGTGTGCTGGCAGCATCTCTGCGCTCAGTTGTCTGTCTTACACATTGGGGCAGGGAGAAGGTCAGTGCCATCATTACATGGTGGAGATCTCTGATGGAGTTAAACTGTGACCTCGGGGACTCCCTGACAGGACTGGATCCAAGTCTGTGGGGCCTGAAGCTTCCATAATTTTGGAGGAAGGACCTCTTAAAACCAAAAACGCACATTACAAAATTAGGTATAAAAGTGTATATTGTTTTAGGAAACAAATCACAACAAATCAGAAATACCACAAACATGATACAACGAGAGAAATAAAATATTTCCATTAGTTAACTGTCTTACAATCTTATATTTCGTTTCACACATTTTTTGGTTGCACCTTCTTTGATCACCTCTTCATATAATAGTGACTTTGTAATTTTTTTTATGGAGAGTAGAGAAAGATAATTTAGGTTTTCCTTGAACCTGGTAGGTCAAAATTTGTTTTTCACTATTGTATTTTAGAAAGGTTTCTTTCAGCGTCATAACTCTTTCTCGGCAGGTCATGTAAATTTTTAGGTTTGTTGTCAAATGTGTGAAAACCACCATTAAGCTTCTTTCGTATAAGAACTGGACGAATTTCCCACAGATTTGCCACTGGCTTCATATATTCCAAATCTTGATTCTCCATCACTACCTCACACTTCCAGAATGTTCTCACATCCCTACACTGCCTCTGGCTTTGCGCTTCTGTGTCAGGAGGGTAGATGAGAATGCCATTCCTCCTACCGGAAGCCGCCCCTCAGGATAGTTGGCAATAACTTAACAATGCATGGAAGTGACTGAATTGCATAAAATGTCCCATGAAACTCAAATTTAATGCACCCCTAACCCAGTCTCCCCTTAATGGAATGCCCAGAATGTCTTCCATCACTCTACTAGGGGGGTATATGGTGAAGGGAGTGTCAGAAGGGAAAGAGGTGGAAGTCTTCATTGATTGAGGTTACAATATGTCTACAAAGCTTATAAAAGCATCTGGCATGTGAACACACTACTGGGACCCTTCCCGGGACTTTGACCCGAGGTGCCCCGCCACTTAGGCGTTATCCACTTCAGGGTCCAGCCGCCTCTGCTCGCTGCTGTGTTTGTGCTGGTAAAGTGGGGTCTCTAGCCTGGCTCGGTGCTAAGAAACAGGGCAGGAGTAGGACGTGCCTGGGCAGGTGTTGGGGACAATTAAGGTAGCATATATAGATTCCACCCTCAGCGATGCTGAAAACATGCAACATGGCCGCCAGGGCTAATACAAAAATAGCCTAAGCTACAATCAACCTTCTTTACGGAAGTACTAGCGGTTCGCGCCAAAAGTACAAAACCCGCGCCAAAATTACAAACCTTACAAACTGCCTTTTACCCTAGCAACAGCAGCAACCAATCCCAGTAATCTGCCCTCCAGCCTAGCAACAGCAGCAACCAATCCCAGTAATCTGCCCTCCAGCCTAGTGACAGCAGTGACCAATCCTAGATCGCCACCCGTCCCTACTAGCCACGCCTTCTTCCAAAAGCATATATATACACAGCCCTCTCAATAAAACTTTGCAGCTTGAGCAGAATATTTGTCTTGCTGTCGTTCTTCGTGTCTCTTGTCCCATACCATTCTTCCCTCACAGGAGTTAGAGCCTCAGTTGATCGTCCCGCGGGCCCGGACAGGCAGGGATACGCTGACTTGTGGTGATGTAGAGCAATGCATCTGGCTTCCAGAGAGAAGTCTCATCGTCATTCTGCCTCCTGGGGAGGGGGTGCGGTGGGTGCCTGCACCCTTGGAATTTTCCGAGTGACAGCGGTGTCTTTGTGAATTATGGCGAGCCCCCAGACCACACCTGATTGTTGAAGCTGAGGGAATGACACTGGGGGTGGGGTGCACACCAGTGGTCTTAGGATGGGGGCTGGCCATGCCAGGTAGGTCAACGATACGATTAGAAGGTTGGGGCTTGGGGCCGTGTCATATTAGCCAGACCTCAGGGAAGGAAGAGGGCCTGGGCATTGAGTCCAACCAAGTGGGCATTGGTCAAGTCAGTCGTGGCTATGTAATGAAACCCTAATAAAAAACCTTGGACACTGAACCTCAAGTGAGTTTCCCTGATAGGAAATACACATCATGTGCCAGGAGGGTGATGCATTCAGACCCCACAGAGAGAGGACAGGGGAGGTTTGCATTTGAGACCCTCCCAGACCTCCCCCTCTGTGCCTTTTTTGGGGGACAGGTCCTGAGCCTGGTCCTTTGCTGTAATAAAACTGCACGAGTAAGTAAAACACTTCCTTGGGTTCTGGGAGTCACTCTAGGGAATTACTGAACCTGCATGGGTGGTGGGAACCTTTGAATTTGTAGCCACTTGGTCAGAAGTAAGGGTAGCCCAGGGAGCCCCCAAATTTGTGGCTGGTGTCTGCAGTGAGGGCCGCTTCATGGCGGATTTGCGCTCTTCACCTGAGAATCTGACCTCACTATAGATACAGTCAGATCTGCATTGCACGCTGCCTCTGCGCCTGGATCTTTCCCAGCTCAGCCTTGCGCAGCAGGGTGGAGAAGCCCTGCCTTAAATCCTGACTTCTAAGACACAGGAAATAGAGATCCTTGGTTTCCTAGTTAGAGAAACAGCTTTGGAAGAGGCTGCTTCCCAAGTCTGGTGATTTCTTCCCCAAGGAGCAGGAAGGCAATTTCTGTTTCCCTTATAGCCCAAAGGAAGTGTGTGTGGAGGGGGGTGCCTGGGGGGTGGGGGAGGGAATGGGTATTGGTTTAAAGTCTCAGGTAGGCTGGTGTTACAGTTTCCCAATTTGAAGGCTCTGGCGGTGTGGGTGGCTTCTTGGGAGAGCTCCACGTGTCAAGAAATTACTTCTCATCAAATTAAAGGTGATAATAGGACAACGCCTAGCAATGTTTGAAGGTGTTGAGAAGGCAGTGAGACAGGAGAATGCATTTCTTGGCTTGCCTCTGCCAATGTAGGTCAGCACACATAGGCTGGTGTATAGGGAAAAGGGGTTTTAGGTGCTTACAGGGAGATATTCTGTTTAGGGACTCTGCATTTATTTTTATGTTTTCATAGGGCTGCAAATTTGCCATTGGAGATGAGAGGGCCAGGCTGGTCTATACAGGTCCTTTAATGTTCTGACGTTCTGTCAACACCGGCTTTGGCTTGATGTACATGCCCCGTTACAGGACAAGTACCCCTGGGAGGGGTCGTGCACCAGGCTTCTCTACGGTCATTCACACCAGAGCGAGACTCTGCTCATCAGCTGTTGCCACACGCTGATGTCAGGGAGAATCCAGGAGACCAGCCTTGTAATGTGTTACCAGGAGGATATTTGAGAGCCCATAGCTGTGTAGCTCTGTCATTTCCCTCTCCCCTTTTCCTTAGGGGTGAGGGGCCCTAGACAGCCTCTGAGTAATAAGAAGGCCCTGGCATCAGGGGTAGGCTGATGGGGGTGGGGCTTGGAAAGAGGAAGGTGGGAGAACATCAAAAAGAAACTTCAGTTGCTTCATGCATTGGCCCAGAGCTGACCTGGAGTATCTTGAATGGCATAAAGGCCTCTGTTTCCAGAAGCTCTGCTGAGGAGGAAAGGAGGTGATGTGGTTTCAGGGTCTGATGCTAAAGTGACTGTGTTCTCAGGACTACCCAGAATTTTCAGGGTCCACCTCATGTGCTAGCAGAAGGGGAGCAAGAATTCAGCGAGCCATGGCTTCCTCCTTTTTCTTCTCTTTCTCCCTACCATCCTCCCTTCCCCCTTTCTCCTCCCTCCCTTCCTTCTTCCTTAGCTTCCTTCCTTCCTTCCTTCGTCCCTCCTTCCCTCCCTTTCTCCCTTTCTCTCTCTCTTCTTTCTTCAGATTTTATTTGCATGCCAGTCCCTCTTCCAGGGGCTGGGATACAGAAGTGAACAAGCACAGACCAGTTCCCTGTCCTCAAGGGCTTACATTTTAGTGAGGTCAAATTCACAAGCATGTAACTATGATGTTAGGCACTATATTGGGAGTTTATCATGAATCTTCCTAACAACTCTGCAAATTGAGTTTATTGTTCCCATTTTGCCAATAAGGAAACAACACGGAGGACAGTGTCTGGCAGCCTATACTTATTTTGTAAAGTGAATAAGTGAATAAACAAATGAATGAACCGACTCATCCAGAATTAAAGCGGTTGACCCAAGACCACACAGCACAGCTCATAATTGGTGATTGCCTTGGTCTGGCTCCAAATCTTCACCATGCTTTCCCTTCCAGATTGGTTGGGCCTGGAGACGGGGTTACGTCTCCTCTGATTCTGGAAGTAAAGGCAGTTGGGGCTTCCTCAGCTACCTTCTTCTCCTCGATGACCTCCCTTTTTCCCCCTCCTCCTTATTTCTGTTTTTAAATCTCGCCTCCCCACTTCTCTCACATTCTCCTTCCATTTCCTCCTCTCCCTTTCTGCTTCTCAACAGACAGGACACACAATGGAATGGCTGCTCTCCTCAGTGGCCTTTGGACCTGTAGAACTGGCTGCCTCCTGAAGAGGGGAAGGGGGTGACAAGGGAGCTGAGGAGGAGGAAAGAGAGAATTCAGTCAGTCATCTTCACCTTAGCCCCACACACCCAGGGAAGGGGCTTCAGACAGGACTGGTGAGGACTGCTAAGACAGTCTATTTTTTTTTAACTTTTTATTTATTGTATAATGTATATTCAAAGGAAAGAGAGAAGAGCAAGAGTTTTCAAAGCACTCTTCAACAAGTAGTTACAGGACAGATCCCAGAGTTTCATGGGCCACCACATCATCATCTTAGGTGTTTCCTTCTAGCTGCTCCAGAGCATTGGCGGCTAGAAGGAGTATATAATTTTTTATCATCACTTTTTTCTTTTTTTGGGAAAAATAACATCCATACAAAAAAGCAATAAATTTCAAAGCACCGCACAACAATTAGTTGCAGAACAGATTTCAGAGTTTGGTGTGGGTTGTAATTCCGCAATTTTAAGTCTTCACTAGAAGACTCCAAGATACTAGAGACCAAAAGAAACAATTTAATGATTTAGCAAGCACACTCATTTGTCAAACCCTACCTTCTCTGTACAACTAAGACATATATTTTAAGGAGACTCCAAAAACTAAGCTCATTTGTATAGTTCAATGTTTGAGGAAATGGCCACTTACAAATACTCTTTTGAGGCAGTCACACTGAGCAGTTACTACAAGTTTCAGGCACCATGAACCAACCAGTTTTCATCTCGGCTTCAAATAATTATGTTAGTGATTCCCAAACTTTTGCAGGTATCGAAGTACCCTGGAGGGCTTGAAACAGACTGCTGGGCCTCGCCTCCAGAATTTGTGTTACTCTGGGTCTGGTCAGAGTTTGCATTTCTAACAAGTTCTCAGATGCCTCAGATGTATGAACCCATACTTCAAGAACCAGTGAATTATATTTTAAGTCCACCGTGAATTTTTTAAAATGCCATTTTATTAAGATATATTAAATATTTACACACCATATAATCATCCAAAGTGTACCATCAGTGGTTCACAATAGCATTGTATAGCGGTGCATTCGTCATCAGAATAGATTTTTCAACATTTTCATTACTCCGAAAATAAATAAAAATAGGAATAAAAGTAAAACAGAACACCCCTCCACCCTATTATTTATTTATTTTCTTTTTTCCTTCTTCTTACTCATCTGTCCACATGCTGGTAAAGGGAGTATCAGTCACAAGGTTTTCACAATCACATGGTCACACCTTAAAAACTCTACCGTTATTCACTCATCTTGAGAATCAAGTCTATTGGATTACAGTTCAACAGTTTAGGTATTTCCCTCTAGCTACTCCAATACACCATAATCCCACCATGAATTTATCAGTGGGGTCTCAGAAGCCACGTGGGGGGCCTTCACCCCGTGTCTTCTAGTGGGTCCTGGCACTGTGAGTGAGGAGACGCAGCATGGTGCCAGGGTCTGGGCTTCACCTTGGGGACCTGTCCCCACCACTGGCCCTGCCTGCCTCAGAGGGCTGACGGGAGGTGGGGCTAGCCGAAGAGCAGGACACATGGGTCCAGGGGACGGGACAAGAGCTGTCAACATGCGTGGCTATTTAAGGCCTAGAATTTATTAACAAACACAGAGTCTCAATCCCTGGGGCCAGAGAAGGATTTGGGTCAACAGGAAATTGACCTACAATGAGCCAGAAGAGTGCCACTCATATGAAGCAGAACTTTCTTGGCCTCCGCCTGTGGCAGTGTGAAAGAGGAAATAATTAAAGGTGGCCTGGTGCTTGTGTGCCCTCCAAGGCGGGATATTCACTCTGGAGCCAGCTGGGAACAACTGCCAGCAGCCAAGTCCATTTCATAGAATGTCTGACTAATTGAAATAGTAGCTTATTCCAAAACCAAAAGGCAAAGCCATTTTTATTTGGTTGCATCTGAAAGGCCCTCTCACGTGAGAGTCATTAAAAAAAAAAATCAGAGGTGCACATGGGTGATGTACTTGAGTCTCTCATGAGTCACGAATACAAAAAGTAGAGAGCCCCCTTAACCTTCAACCTTCATCCTCTCCCCTCTGCAGAGGGAGCCACTTCCAGTGTGCTTCTTTTTTTTTTTTTTTTTTTTATGACCTTTACTCTCCTTTTTGGGTAATGATACCTTTGGGAATATTTTTACCAGGCTGTGACTTTCTTGAGGGCATTGGCCGTGTCTTATTCATCTTGGTGGGCTCAGTCTCTGGTCCAGAGAAGGGGCTAGGAAAGCCCACAGCAAATGAATGGCGAAAAGGAATGAATGAACTGATGAACCTTCCGTGGGAGGGTGGGAGTGAGGAAAATAGTACTGGCTGCTGAGGAGCTGGGAACATGGATACTTGCTCAAAATGAGGTTAATGTTGAATTTTTTTCCTTAAATAAACGAAAAGCCTACATTTGTATAGTGCTTCATGGTTTACAAAGCATCTTCTCATCAGAGAGCTTTGCCACCATCCCCAGGTTTCACAGATTTCTCTGTCGCCAACTCTTATCTGGTCTGTGGGGCTGACGGCTAATCGCAGACATTGTTCCTGCCCTGGGTTTATTTCTGTCCCTGAAGCAGGGTGAGAGCTGCCTGTGCTGTAAGAGTGCATGGTCGGTCTTCAAGTGCTTCACTCTTGGGGTGGAACTTCCTGCTGGCTTTGCAGGGGAAAGCAGCAATACTCACAGCCAAACCCAACAGCGGCCCTGGGGCCCCACCTCAGAACTGCACCAGCTGCGGTCTGTGTGCATCCGGGGATTTCAGACCCAAGCTCGGGATCGCCTGGACTTCTAATAAAACAGTCCTTTTGAAAGTTCCTTTGAAGTTTCCCTCTCTGGCCATGTGTGCATGCATGGATGTGTATGAGTGTGTGCATATGTCTGTATGTGTGTATGTGTGTGTGTACGCATGCGTGTGTTTTGTTCTTTTCCTGAACCACTTCCTGTTGCTCCGATGGCCTGGTGGCCTGGTAAGACCTTTAGATTAAAGATGCTGGTTCCTCCACCTGCTCTCCTATGTTATCTTCAAACATTTGAGCTGTCAGGAGTGGGACATTTATGCCCCTTTCCTTCTTTTCCAGGTTTGCTGGCACTTGAGTGCAGAAGTGTTGGCTTTTATAAACTCCAGGAAAAAGGGTTAGTATGAACCCCTTGTGCTGAGAGCTTAAAAATTGCATCTGGTGAAGGCAGCTGACCCTGTCTTGCTCCTCAAATCCATTTTAAAAGCAATACCTAACCAGTGTGTGCTGCCCCAGTCTGCTTTCCTACTTTTACATCAAAGTGAGCCAAGGAGCCCTGGTGGCCTCTATATGGGAAAAGACCAAAAAGGGTGTAAGGCTGCGGTGTCCATGCTGCACTCTGAGGCCTGTGTCAGTTGATTTCTCAAAGACAAAAGAAGCTGCAAGCACCTCAAAGCCACCCTCCACAACCAGGACACAGGCAACACCCAGGTTCTACAAACACTTTCTTTTTTATCCACCCAATCAGTACTTGCTCGTCTGAACACTGATGAGCCAAACTTGCAGGTGCCATGACTTAGGAGTCTGGGTCCAGGTTAAACGCTGCCTCCTCCATACAGTTTTCCGTGATTCCACATTGTGTTATTACTCTTTTCACCGTGCTGCTCCCAGAATGCTGGTCTACTCTCCCTTTATGGCATCTCCTATGTGTTATCTGAGTTGTAGGTATTTTTTTACATGTCCTAGCTGTCCTCGTAAACTCTGTGAAGGTGAGGACTGGGTCAGCTAGGACAGTGGTTTGCACCATGGCAGGTACTTAAAGTTTGCTGAATTTTAGTGAGTTTTTAGAAATTTATTTCAACTTCTCTTCACAGCCAGTTCCTGGTGGTGCTGTGTCCTGGATTCCAAAGACACATGGGCTTAAAGGGTGGAGAAGAGCTTGGAGCCTTGCCAAATCCCCTGACCCCTGATGATCTGGGGCAGGTCCGCCATTGTGTGTGGAGGGGGATAGGGGCTGGGTAGGGCTGGGCCGGCCTCACCTCAGGGCCCTCCATGGCTTCAGAGTTCTCTTTCGTGGTGCCCTGGGCCCCTCAGGGGCCTCCTGCCAGCAGACTGCTCTCTCTCCCTGCCCTTTGTATGAACAAGGCTCTGTCCTTGGCCCTCTCAGCTCCTGCCACGTGCTGCAGGAGGCTTCAGACAGCACAGGTCTGTTTTTAGATTTTGCCTCACGTGTGTTCCACTAACGTAATGAGCTCTCTATAGGGGGAGCTTTCTTGAAAGACCGTTGCTAAGGGCCAGTCACACGTTTCTCTCCGCGTTGTGATGGAAACGTGATTGGAATGCTGATCCGAGCTCAGCCGAACCTGCTGGGGTGTCTGGATGGAGAGGCCTCTTCTGCGGGAGGCTGTGGGATTTCACAGGCCGGCAGACCCAGACCTGTTATTTCACCAAATGGACAAAGGGGTGGGAGTCTGGGAAGACTCGAGATCCATGTGGCCGAGGGCACATGTCCACCTCAACAGCTGTGCCTAAGCACTACCTGCATCGGCACCAAGGATGCAGGACCTATATAGTGGGCCCTGCCTCCAAGGAGCATAGAAGTCGGCCTGGGAAGTGAAAGTAGGCAGAAAATGGTTAATTGACAATCTGGGGCTGCCCAGGTCTAAGTGCAGATGGTCAGGGGTCCCAGAGGAGGGGGGATGCTTGTATGGGCTGGAGTGGTCAGGAAAGGGAGTGCTTAAACTGGACCTCAAAGCACCAGCCTTGAGGGCTTGAAGCTGTGAGAGAGAGCGACAGGTGCAGGGAAGGATGGATCAGCAGAGGGGTTGGGGGAGGGCCAACAGGGGGGAGGGGGAGGGCCACCTGGCACAATGGTGGTGGTAGTCTTTGTTCTGACCATGCGTCTGGGCCAGGCTCCTTCTAGGGGTTTCCTCTTTGTGTCTTCACAACCACCCTGAAGAGGTGATGCTGTTATCTGTTTTTACAGATAAGAGTTGAAGCCCAGAGAGATTACATGCAGCGCCCACGGTCACACAGCTGATAAGTATCTGGAGTTAACCTACCAGGTTGTTCTGACTCCAAAGCATGTGTTGAGATGGAGGGTAGTAGTGAGATGAGCTGCCTACCTGGAGGGAAGGGGGTGGAGAAGGTCTGGACGGTGGAGGGCCAGAAAAGCTACGCTGAGGGTCTTGGCCTGTACCCTGGGCTTAGGGGTGATCCAGGGAGAGGTACATACCTCACATGAACCATATAAAAATTCTCGGTAATGAAAAAAATATATATATATACATCAGTATTAGTATATATCATATGTACTATATATATATCTGAGAGAATTTTATTTGCCTCATTCTTTAAGAATTTTTATTTGTTTGTGCTTTATCAAGTAAATAATATATTAGTATAGTAGTTCATGTCTATATTTATACATGTTTAAATATACATACATAAGGGTACAGGTGCAGAAATATTTTACTGATGGGTTTCCTGATAAGAATAGTTTGGTACCTACTGCTGAAGATGATGTTCAGGATGTGAGGGGCAAGTGGAGTCTCCACGAATCTTAGGATTGTAAAATTTCACTACAGATCCCACAGATGTGAAAAGAACACTAAGGGAATATTATGATTATGCTATGTCACTAAATTTGACAACTAAATAAAATGGACACATTTCTTATTGTAATAAAGAGTCTGATTCCATTTTTTGATGTTTCACTGCTGACAGTTTTTAAGCTTTTCTGCCCCCTTTTCCTTTTGTGACCCACATCACAGCAAGCTGACAAGAAACCTGGATGCACCCTCCTTTGTCATCAGTGGAAGATTTAAACTCTGCAAGCAATTCTCACATAGGAACCTACTTCAGCCTTGCTCCCTAGCTGTCATTAAAATCCAAGCCAGCTTCCTTTCTCTGCTCTCTCAAATCACTTTCAGAGAGCTTGGGAGATCTGCCTGTTCTCCCCAGAAAGCCTGTGTGTGTGTGTTTGGGGGTGGGGTGGAGTGGGGAGGTTTCACCAGTCTTGATATCCAGACCAAATCTGGGTGGGAGCCCATCCTTCTTCTGCAGGGTGGCCACAACACTTGTAAAACACAATTTACCAAAATTGACACAAGAAGTGGAAAATCTGAAGAGACCTATACCTATTAAAACCATTGATTTATAATTTAAAAATCTCCCCACAAAGAAATATCTAGCACTAGATGGCTTCCCCAATGAATTCTACCACATGTTTAAGGAAAATCCTTAAAATATTAGCAGTAATTACAGCAGTATATTAAAAGGATAGTATCTCATGACCAAGTGGGGCTTATCCTAGGAATTCAAGGTTGGTTTAACATTCTAAAATCAATCATTATAGTTCACCATATAATTATACTAAAAAACAAAAAACATATGATTATGTCAATAGATGCAGAAAAAGCAACATCAATATTAATGGATGCTAAAAACTCATAGTAAATTAGGAATTAAAAGGAATTTCCTAAACCTGCTAATTACATAGGGTCAGATAATTGAAAGGATTCCACTTTCGCAACTTTAACTCAATATTCTACTAGATGCCCTAACTAGGAGAGAGAGAGAGAGAGAGAGAGAGAGAGAGAGAGAGAGAGAGAAACTTACCTCACACTATATGCCAAAATTAACTCAAAATGGATATTAGATATAAACATAAAAGCTAGAGAGAGAGAGAGAGAGAGAGAGAGAAAACAACAATAAAAGAAATAAAAACCAAACAGGTTGTACAATGAAGAATTAAAACTGTATTTGTAGATGTCATGATGATACACATAGGATATCTTAAAGTATCTACAAAAAAGCTATTAGAAATAAACAGTTTAGCAGAGTTGCTCAGCACAATATCAATATATAAAAATCAATTGTATTTTAATATACTAGCAACAAACTATTGGAATATGAAGTTTTAAAATTAACAGTATTTACGATAGCATCCCAAAAGAAGAAATACTTAATTGTTAATTTATCAAAGGCATCCAACGCCTCTATAGAGAAAAGTATAACATTCCTGAGAGAAATTAAAGAAGAGCTAAGAAAATGGAGAGCTATTTTATGTTCATGGATTCAATAGTGTTAAAATGTCAATTCTATCATATTGACCAATAGAGTCAGCAAAATCTCAATAAAAATTTCTAGCACGCTTTTAAAAAAATAGAAATTGACAATCTGATTCTAAAATTTATATTAAAATGTAAGTGAGCTGGAATTGCCATAACAATTTTGAAAAAACAAATTTGGAAATTTTATACTACTTGACTATAAGACCTACTATCACTGTAAAGGTACAGAATTCAAGACAGCACAGTGTTGGCATAATGACAGTCATATCCATCAGTGGAACAGAATAAATAGCCAGAAATAGTCACACATATATGGCCATTTGATTTTTTTAAACTTTTTTTTTAATCATATACTATAACATATATACAAAGCAGAGAAAAAAAAAGCAATAGTTTTCAAAGCACTCTTCAACAAGTGGTTACAGGATGGATCCCAGAGTTTGTAATGAGCTACCATATGATCGTCTCTATATTTTTCCTTCTAGCTGCTCCAGAATATAGGAGGCTAGAGGGCTTAAATGTTCTTTTTTATCATCACAATCGACTTTTTTCCTTCTTTTTTTGTGAAAAATAACATATATACAAAAAAGCTAGAAATTTCAAATGACATCACCACAATTAGTTGTAGAACATATTTTAGACTTTGACACGATTTACAGTTTCACAATTTTGGGTTTTTACTTCTAGCTGTTCTAAAATACAAGAGACTAAAGAAATATCAATTTAATGATTCAGCACTCATATTCATTTGTTAAGTCCTATCTTCTATGTAGAACTCTACCATCACCTTTGATCTTTCCATCCCTCTCTTTAGGGGTGTTTGGGCTATGGAAATTCTAAATGTTTCATATTGGAAGGAAGGGTCTGTCACTAATATGGGGTAGGGAGATGGAACTATCTGATGTTCTGGGGAGGCTGGGCTAGGTTTCAGGACTTAGGACCAGAGACCTATCTGGAGGTTGTAGGTTTCTGGCAAAGTTACTCCAGTGCCTGGAACACTTGTGGAATCTTATATATTGCCCTAGGTGTTCTTTAGGATTGGCTGGAATGGTCCTGGTTGGGGGTTGGCAGGTTATGATAGGTAGCAAGGTCTAACTAAAGCTTGCATAAGAGCAACCTCCAGAGTAGCCTCTCAACTCTATTTGAACTCTCTCTGCCACTGACATTTTATTAATTACACTTCTTTTCCCCCTTTGGTCAGGACAGAATTATTGATCTCATGGTGCCAGGTCTGGATTCATCCCTGGGAGTCATCTCCCCTGTCACCAGGGAAAGTTTCATCCCTGGATGTCATGTCCCACATAGCGAGGAGGGCAATGATTTCACTTGCAAAGTTGGGCTTAGAGAGACTGAGGCCACATCTGAGCAACAACAGAGGTCCTCCAGAAGTAGCTCGTAGGCATGCCTATAGGTAGTTATAAGCTTCTCCACTACCTACATAAGTTTCACAAGAGTAAGCCTCCTAGTAGAGAGCATGGCCTATTGACTTGGGTGTCCCTAAAGTTTGACACAGTATCAAGGGATTCCCTGATGGTAAAGTTTAATAGTTTCATATCCCTTCTCCCCTCCATCAGGGGACTTTGCCAATGCTTTTTGATTATCTGCTTAATAAACTCCAGGATGATTCCAGGCATTACAATAATCTATACAGGTTTAAAGGACCTCTTTCTCATTCTTTGCTCTCTGTGTTTCACTTGTTCAAATGAGCTATACAGATAGGTTGAATTAGATTATGCACCACAGAAAATTTCAGTTCCAGATCAAATAAACCTTCCTTCCATGGGTCTCAAGGAGTATGTGTGGTTCTAAAATATAGACACTGTCTTCCTTACCCCTATGTTCTGAATTACTTTAACCCCAACCTGTTTGGCTTTGTTCTTATCTCTAAACACCAGGTTATATATATAAAACAGCCTCTCAAAATCCAGAAATAATAATTGTCACTCCGGACTTAGTGTGTCTGTTCTAAAAGCTTACAATCTAGGCCCCTCTTTTCTTATAAGCATTTTCTAAAGGTGGTGTCTCACCAAATGTCCCACATCTTCATTCACGTCACTGCATGCCTCACGACATTGTTCCTTTTTCTAGCAGCACAACCTTTGTTCATAAGTACGCACCATCGTTCACCAATCTACTTCTCCATCAGTGCATCCTTCAGCCACCTGCATTCATCTGGCATCATATAGAAGGCCCAAAGTCCACAGTCCATCAACATTCTCAATTTTATATGATTTCATTGTTCCCAAAAGACAGAAAACCAAAAATATGCCCTTGCCAAATCCAAATAGGAAATCTAAACCTCCTTTTAACTCGTCCCTCACCCCATTATTTACCTCTGCTGTTGCTGTAGTAGTGCTTATAGTTTCCCTTTGAACATAGCTCATAGCATGCAATAGCAGTTTTCCCCATATACCCTGGACTTAAGCACTCTTTATACAAGAATCATATCTTTGAAGTAATTCTTATGAGAACTCATTCATATTTCTAGTGTTAATCAGTGGGACACATAGGTCTATACAACCCCTTTCAATTTTGTTCATCTTCAATATGGTAATGTTACTTGTAGACCCACTAGAGAATCACCTGCACTCCTATCTATTCCCTTACATTGGAGTTCAACCTCATTAGCTAACAGTTCACCCATCTCTAGCTTTTATGTATTTCTAAGTCCCCTATCTTCTATTATTATAAGCCTCTGATTGTACCTTATGCTGGTCATAAAAGGGGAATCATACAATATCTATCCTTCTGTGTCTGGCTAATTTCACTCAGCATTATGTCATCAAGGCTCATCCATCTTGTCTTGTGCTTCAGGACGTCATTTTGTCTTACTGCTGCATAATATTCCATCATATGTGTATACCACATTTTGTTGATCTACTTGTCTGTTGATGGGCATTTGGTTTGTTTCCTTCTTTTGGCAGTTGTGAATAATGCTGCTATGAACATTGGTATGCAAATGTCTGGTGTGTCGTTGCTTTCAGCTCTTCTGGGTATATACCAAGTAGTGCTATTGCTGGGTCATAGGGCAACTTGATAGTTTCCTAAGGAACCGCCAAACAGTCTTCCATGGTGGCTGCACCATTATACATTCCCACCAGCAGTGCATAAGTGTCCCAGTTTCTCTACATCCTCTCCAGCATTTATTGTTTCCTGTTTGTTTAATAGCAGACATTCTTATAGGTGTGAGGTAGTATCTCATTGTAGTCTTGATCTGCATTTCCCTTATAGCCAGTGAAAATGAGCATCTTTTCATGTGCTTTTGAGCCATCTGTATTT